>JBDJHY010287494.1:0-10121 GCA_039654485.1 Withania somnifera
AAGAAACCGGACTCAAGTGCCAGCATTTAGTAAGAAAACATGAATATCATTAAGTCCCGGTGCCAAGAATAAATCCTAGACTAAACAAGTACAAATCATATACCGAGTGCTCGATACCAAGTCGAGACTAAATCAGTAAAGCGATTGCTTATATTGTTACTTAAGCCCGTTTTATGCCATTAAATAGCATCCGCAATAGTACCGCTCGAATACCAAAAAAAAGGAAAGCAAGTAGAAGAGCGAATACCCCTTTGAACTAATTGTGCCACAGTTGAGCATTTCTGTCCAATCGCTTCGAATTTTGGATTGGAAGAGGGAAGCCTCTCAATCCTTATTTGAAAGGAAAGATAATAGATTATCTTCGAAAGGAGTTCCACTCATTGAAGATTCTATCTACAAAAGAAGGTCAACGGGGGATAATCAAATTGCTCTCACTGACACCCTAAAAATGTCTAAAAATCTGCCCGAGGGTGTGTCCCTTTGATACCAACTGTTATTTCACCAAATAAAGTGGCAATACCAACACTCTGAAGAAACACAACACTCTACTATACCATGTAGGATAATGCACAATAGTTACCTGTCTTCCTCATAGAACATAGTCCCTGATAGTGAAAGACCTCAGACAAAATCTAACAAACCATCATGTGATTCTTCCCTTGAGGCACCCCTTGAGCACCTCCATCTAAATCATGGTTTGCTGATGTACTGGTGTACTAGTAAATCATATTAAAGCCCGGTAGCTTCCAAACCTAGTGTTTGATGGTATAGCCTTCTGGTGGTTTATTCTGATTCTGAAGCTCCGAGAATACACGTAGGAACCTAACTAGAACCCAATAAGGACCTCTTCCTAGTCAAATGATAGGAGTAGAGCTGAATAATTTTATATGAAAACAAATGACCATATGACTTATATAAAGATTCAAGAAATGAGTATTTTCATAAAGAATGCTCGTACCCTCCCCAAGATAGGATATGGATGTCTACGTACCAATCCATAAGACTCTATCAAACACTTGTTCCAATATTCAGAGGCACTTGTTAACCTAAAGCTCTAATACCACTATGTCACAACCCAAAAATCGAGTTGTGATGGTGTCTATGTTTCACGGATAAACAAGCCTAAATCTATCCCAAAGCAAGTAATTGTAGGCTAGAACCAAGAACCTAAAACAAAAAGGAAAAGAAGATGAAGAGAAGGAATATAAGTAGAACCCAAAAATACATAGCTGAGCATGGCTCCATAGAACCTTGTATTACGACTATAGAGCATTTATGTATAGAAAAGGTACAAGTACAACCACAATGAGGCAAAATCTACAAAATAGCTATCCAGACTCTAGGTAGAACAGTTGTAAAGACAGAAGGAAAATTTTCCATCGTCAACGCCAACTTCTCATTATATCTCCTAAAACAGAACCAAGATAGACCATATGATCGTGTCTGTCCTAATGTCTCGTACTAATACCTGCATTAAAAAAAGATGCAGAAGTGTAACATGAGTTCCAAAATAATGGGTACCCAGTAGGTATCATAGGCTGACTAGGCAAAAAAAAGCATAACTAAGGTAAATAATGATTAAAAAAAAGGCAGTGGCACATAATTTACTATGGCTAATGGGAAACTGCAGAAATAGCTAGTAAGTGCACTGGAGGATCAACTATCAGTCTATGCAGTATTGCCTAACAAGGATGAAAGAAAGTCACTATCAGAGTATGGCACACCTAATATGGGCCACAAGAAAATCATGACCAAATGTAAAATGTACCTAGAGCTCCAATGTAACTAGTACAAGGAAAGACCAATAAGAGAATACAAATTCATCAACAAGCTAAGCTACAATAAAATACACCAAGTGCACAAATGGTACCTATAAATGATAGAAAGGAACAAACAAAGTCTACTAGAAAACAAACCCAACTGGTACCCCTCTACAAGTAGGTACACTTAAGAAACCAAGTAACCTAATAGCTACTTCCCCTTAATCCTTGAAAATAAAACCAAATGTGAAAGGATGCAATACAAAGGGGTGCTGAAATGTAAATAAGTGTCAATGTGCCCCTCTGTACAATACTACCAAACAAAGAGGAACCCATGAAAGACTTGAAAAAAGGTAAATAATTGCCCATACACACTCTTCTCAATACAACACTTTGCTAGGAGCAGACCCATGGAAGCTTCCTCGTATACTTACCCCACCTACTCCAGCATACCCCTCTCACAGGTTGTAACTCCTACATAGTAGTAATATCTTACGCAAAGCCACCCAACATCAGAGGTTTTGTAGAGGGATCTATTCCCACGTCAAAATCCTTATAAAAATCCAATTAATTCTATAGTTATAAGACCAAAAGTCCAAAACTCGGGCTAATACTGTAGGTCATTTCTTAGTGGAAACTCAAGTTCATCCAAGTAGGCAAAAATTCAAATCTCAATAAGACCTAACTATCGTTATGTAGGAAATATACCTTAATCATAGTGATAACAAGAAAATAGTCTTAGGTGGTGTGAGAAAATAGCTCCATAATGCTCATAGGCATAGTTGTAGAGATGTAAATTTATATGAAATTAGTTTCTGGTTATTACTCTGTCAAAATCAAGTTACCTTCTAAAATGATTAACGCATGCTCACTATGGAGAACCAATCAATAAGCTAAACTTGTCTAAGGCTGCTAACTGGAATCAATAGATGGATGTCAATCCCTTGTTACAAGGTATATCTTCTCCTAGCCCAACTACGGTCTTGGAACATAATATGTCTCATCAAAGATGGACAACTACCCCAAGGGCGCCCAGTAAGGGCCAGGAACACTCCCATATTAGGGAAATTATAGAGCTATCATAGATCAGTCCAATACAATGCGCTCCTAGGCTAACAACGAGCTAGGGCACAGTACCATCACATAAAGCTGCTAACTATCCTGTAAATAAGTGTCATCACATAAGGATGCTAACTATCCCGAAAGGAAATATCATCATATAGGGATGCTAACAACCCAGCAAATCTGCATCCGGCTATCTATGGCTCAAAGGGCCACGCATTCCCTAATCATACACAACATCTCAGTAGAACACAAGAAGAAAGAGTGATGCTAAAGCAGGAAATTTGAATTATGTTGGATCAAGGTTGGATCACTAGAATCGTCCCTTTATGTTTTGATTGATGACCAAACCAATAAGTCAAAGATTCGATGTTAATGGAACTCCTAAAAACCAAAGGATACGTTTGTGGATATGACCGTATGTCAAAGAAACAATCCGGAGCTTAATTGCCTCACCTTGAGGCATTCCGAGTACTCAAAGTACAGAAATTGCAAAGAAACAGTAGAGGACTAGTTGACTAAAGTATCAAACGAGTCGACTAATTTTGGACCAAACTAGTCGACTAATTTTGGACAAATTAGTTGACCAATCATGGAAATAAGTTGACTAATATGAGTTCCAGTAAGATACTGGAAAATAATTTAGTCGACCAGTCATGGAAATAAGTTGACTAATATGAATTCCAGTAAGATACTGGAAAATAATTTAGTCGACTAAAATGCCAAAGTAGTCAACCAAACAGTATCTCAAGTTGTCTAATGGAAAATAAGTTAGTCGACTAATCTATATGATGGAAATCAAACTAGTCGACTAATATGAGGAACTAGTCGACTAATCTGATATCAGAAGCATTAAATGCAGTGGTTGGTAAAGCAGAACGGCTAGTATTAAATTTATAACGGCTACATTTATTGAGATGGGTATAAATACATCAAAAATCTGATCGATTAGTAGACATTGAACACAAGCTAACACTCCAATCCATCACTCTCTGAAAAACAAAAGATTGCACCTCTCACTTGTTAGAAAGTACAAAATTCTTGAAACCAAATTCATATCATTTAATTCCTTTGTACTATTGCTCTTAAATCTTGTATTTTTACATTGTATTTGTTCATTTGAAGTTGAAAAAAGAGTTGAGAAACATCTTCTAGTTTCTAACTCTAAAGTTGAAAGGTAGTTCTTGAGCCAAAATTCAAGAAAGTGTAAAAGTTCTCACTTGTCTTGGAAAGTGATTGTAATTGTTATTGAGTTAGTGAAAAAGCCTAAGGTTGTAATACTTAGGTAGTGGATGTAGGCAAGAGTTGGCCGAGCCACTATAAATCTATTGTGTCCATTTGTGCATTTTCTATTATCTTCTTTATTTCCGCAAAAAGTGTCAAAAGACTATATCCACTATTCAACCCCCCCCCTTGTAGTGTGTGTATCCGCTCTAAAGGGTTGTGTTTTGGAAATTCAGCCTAACCAAAGCTTATTTTGGAACCTAGGTGGTCTTTTGGTGATTGGAGCATTAGATCGGAATTTTGAAAATTCCATCAGCTTTGTAATGTCGATTTTGGGCTAGTTGAGTCATTGGTTTGCTTCCCAGGGTGTCCGAACTCGTTTTGATCCGATTTGTGGAAAGTCCAAAGATTAGCTCCTTTTGATCCTTTTGAGTTTGGGGTCCTTTTTGCTTAAACGTCCTTGTTTGGTCATTTAGTCAATTTAGTTGAGTCCTTATGTGTTTTCCTCCCAAAATTGAACTCTTTGTTTGCTAGAATTAGACTTGGGGTGCTCATTTTAGGCCCCTCGAAAAATTTTTGTTTTGATGAGTGTAGTTGTATGTTGAAGATGCCGCAGTGACCTTTGGGACACCCCTGCTTCATCACCTCAGCACACATGGCTAAGCTGCCCCAGCGAGCCCCCTTTCGCCCTGGTGAGGTCAACCCAATAACCAAAAGGGGTGCCCAGCAGCCCAAACAGTCTATATAAAGGGGTTCACCCCCTTCATTTTCAAACATTGGCTTCTTTATTTATTGCCTTAGACAGGCCCTAGGAGCTGTTTATTAAGTGTTTTGTGCTAAGGGAAGTGGTGGGGAGTTGCGTGTGAGATCGTGTGAGTTTGTGGAGCAAGTTTTCCCGGGTATTTTTCATTCTTTCTGCCTCTTTTAATTTATGTAAAATGTTTTGTTCTTTACTTAAAACTTCATTTTCTCCCTCAATTCCTTATCTCCTTAAGTTTGATTTTGGACCATGAGTCCCCCGAGCTGAGGGTTATGTGCTAGTTTATTTAGTTTAATTTTTTGGGTTATAGGGACCGTTTTTCAACCCAGGTTGTTAATTGCAATATAGGTCTCATTTTTCATGTTTTGATCCCGGGATTAGTAATTGTATATTTTTGGGTGACTTCAGCTATATTGGAGTTTTGGGCCTATGATGCACGTATTGCGGGGATTTTTATCGGCGTCCAGGTAGGCTAGTTTTAATTATATGCATTGTAGACTTGGCTATTATTCTGTACTTGTGATATGGCCAGTAGTGTGTTTTGGGCTTCATTGTATTTTTAACTGATATCCTTTTTAGATTTCGACGGTCCATGGAAGGGCATAGAGGGTGAAGGGTTATATGCCCGGTTCTTGGCCTCACCACGTGGGGATTACAAACCTTGGGAACTATTTTAGTTATTGCGCGATGAGGGCGGTGAGATGAGTTCTTAGATGGTGGCCTTTGGCCGATCCTAGATTCCGGTTACTTTCCATTTTCATTATTATCAGTATTGTTGTTGTTATATTGTGTTGTGGCACCTATATATTATTGTTTGGGATGAGTATTGTTACTGTTGAGCGAGGCACTGAGTAGGTACTGATGGGGCAAGGCCCCTAGATTGGCACTATTTGGGCAAGGCCCTGAGTATTGGCACTGATGGGGAGAGGCCCCGAGATTGTCACTGCTTAGGCGAGGCTCGAGATTAGCACTTATTAAGAGGATGGTGTTGGCACTACGTGATACTGCTCTATTTTACTTTCTTACACTCCCGTGTATTTCCTTCGTATTGTGTGTGCTCATTGGTCTTAAGAGGGAAGAGCGATGGGTTTTATTATGTTGTTTGTACTTATCGGTGGTATAGGACGCCAGGTAGGTTTTGTGTGTTTATTTTATGTTCCTTAATTAGTTGTATCCTACTGTTCGATCCTTTATTCGTAGTACATACATATATATATCCTTTTGGTAAATTAGGTCTTGGCTTAGTTGGAGCACATGTACGTTTTCTTAGTTTGATTTTGGGTTTCCGAGTACTGGTCACTTCGGATTGTGTTCACCATGTTTTAGTTCCTGTAGATCTGTACTTACTCTTCCGGTATCTTACTTTCTATATATCTATTAGTTTTACCACTGTCCTCCTATTGTTGACCTGTTTTACTTCCTCGCCTTTATTACATGCATTTTATTTTAGCCCAGTCGGACGACGATACCTACCGGGTACCTTGTTTGGTACTCATATTGCACTTCTATACTGTTATCATGGTGTATAAACCGGCAACGGTTATCAAAGATGTAGTGATCGTGCGGAGTAGATATAGCTGGTTGCGGAGATTACAGTGAGCTTTGCCATCCGAGCCGACCATGGTTTCCTTGATGTCAGACTGCTATATTCTGTCTATGGCAGGCCCTGTGTTATATTACTTTTGTAGGAGTTATTTTGTATTTCTATATTTTGGATACTTTGTATATGGCTCCACATGCCATTGACACCAGGTTTTAGGATTTAGGTTGTTAATGTATTTCTTCAGGTTCCATTCCTTTATGTTTTTGCTTATGCTTTTTTTTGTTTTATTGGATGTTTCGACTGTTTATAGCCCATTGCACATACCTCGGGGCTATAGCGTTGGGCTTGTTATAGGACGGTCCTGCATATCGGTGCGTAGACTCCCGCATCTAATCTTCGAGAGGCTACAGGGTAACTGAGTAAACACTGTCCTTTTTGAAATCCTATCGTACGTTGTTATCCATACTTCTTCTAGAACTTACCTTGGTTTAATTCCAACGCAAATGGTCCATACCAAAGGATCTTCAGTGGATCAGGACCCTCTTAGGAGGGGGTAGGGGAGGGTGCTCCACCGATCCCTACTTCCCCAGCTATTTCACGGCTGCAGGCACCCCCCGTGCCACTGACACAGCTATTTCAGCCACCACCTACCGCATTCAGAGACCTATTGTTTCAGATGCTCCAGATGTTAGACACTGCTGCGACAGACAGGCTGCAATCATCTGCCCAGGGAGCGACACAGGTGCATTGCCTTCCCCAGCTTCTGCATCTCCAGCACCACCGCTAGTTGTATTATTTCAGACTACTGCCATTGCTCCTGCACCAGCACTTGCTCCCGCATTACCCGCATTTGAGGTACGGAAGACGTTGGACCACTTTCTATGGATTTCCCCTGCCTGATTTTTGGGAGCACAGAGGCAAGACCCTCATGAGTTTGTTACTGTCTTTGAAGACTGCCTACGGACTTTAGATCTCCTGGACTCCCACGGGGTAAACTTCACCTCCTATCTATTTGAGGGAGCCACCAGTCGGTGGTGGCAAATATTTCGAGATCGTAGACCACCAGGGTCAACTCCGCCCACTTGGGGACAGTTCAGAAAGGCATTTCTAGCTCAGTATGTTCCTAGGAGCATCCATGAGGCATCGCAGGAGTAGTTAGAGGGGTTGAAACAAGGCTCTATGACGGTGCCAAAGTATGTGGCACGGTTTATTGATTTATCCAAGCACGTCAGGCACTTGATATCTACCAAGGAGAAGTGGATTCTCTGCTTTGCTCATAGACTAAGGCCTGACTTGCAGGGCCATGTTAAATTACTTCTGGTGCTACAAAAGTTATTCCTAGATATTTCTGACCATGATCGTCGTATGGAGATTGACTCACCAAGCCTAAGTGGGTAGCGAGAAGAGGCAATGCCATCAGGGTGGGTTTTTAGGATCCAGACTAGAGGGTTGTGATTTTGATCGGAGGTCCCAATCGAGCTAATAGTACCAAGCCTCCGGTAGCGGAGCAAGCAGCCAGCCCATTAGGGGCCTAACTTCAAGTTCATGGGGCCATGCCGAAGGATCCCATAGTCAGGTCAGGACTGGGGATGTTTGTTATGAGTATGGGGAGTGGGTTTATTATACTCAATATTGTCCCAGGATTCCCAAAAATTGTTTAGCTGAGGGGTGTTTTGAGTGTGGAGGCCATAGACACTATGCCCGAGATTGGCCCTAGCGTAAGGCCTCTCAGGCTGCAGCGCTACCTATTCAGCCATTGCAGGAGGTGCCACTAGTCAGAAGTAAGCCACAATCTATTCGGGGAGCTTGGGAAGGAGGCCAGGTGGCCAGGTGGCCAGAGGTAGAGGCAGGGATTTGGATGCACAGTGGGATGCGGAACAGTGCCAACTTTATACCATTCCCGACAAGGCCGAGGTCATGGACTCCGATGCAGTTGTCACCGGTACGTTGTCTATTCTTGGATTTTCTGCATTGATATTATTTGATCTGGGTCCCACACTATCCTACATATATGTTTATTTTGCTTCATGATTAAGTGTTGTTAGTGAGAGGTTGCATGTACCCTTGAGTGTATCTACCCCGGTGGGTGTGGCCCTAGTAGTAGATCGGGTATATAGGTCATTTCTAGTGACTGTTCAGGGTCACGGCACATGGGATGACTTGATTAAGCTGGCTATGTTAGATTTTACTATGATTCTGGCCATGGACTGGTTGTCCTCCTATCGTGCAGTCCTGAATTGTTATGCCAATATCGTGACCTTATCTATTTCGGGTGTACCCTCTATAATATGGAGCGGTCCAACTAGCCGTTCATTGATTCTAGTCATTTCTTATTGTCGAGCTCGTAGACTTGTTGCTCGAAGTTGTTATGCTTATTTGGCCCACGTTAGAGATGTTAGTGTTGAGTCCTTTTTCCTGAGACTATGTTGGTTGTTAGCGAGTTCTTCGAAGTCTTCCCTACTGATTTTCTAGCCTTCCACCAAACGGGATATAGATTTTACTATTGAGGTTCAGCGGGGAAATAGGCTCATTTCTATTCCTCTATGTAGTATGGCACTAGCTGAGCTTTGAGAGTTGAGTATATAGTTGCCAGATTTACTTGACAGATGTTTTATCATACTAGTGTATCACCGTGCGGTGCCCCGGTGTTGTTTGTGAAGAAGAAAGATGGGTCCTTGAGGATGTGTATTGATTATAGGCAGATGAACAAGGAGATTATTAAAAATAAGTATCCTCTGCCCCGTATCGATGATTTGTTTGATCAGCTTCAGGGAGCCACAATGTTCTTTAAGATTGATCTGAGGTCTGGCTACCATCAGTTAAGGATTCGGGCTAAAGATGTCTCGAAGACAGTTTTTGGTGATACCGTTTGGGCTGACTAATGCCCCACAACTTTTATGGATTTGATGACTCGGGTGTTTTAGCATTATTTGGACTCATTCGTGATTGTTTTTATCGACGACTTACTAGTTTTCTCGTGGAGTCGATCCGAGCATAAGGGGCACCTGAGGAATATGTTGCGAACCTTGAGAACTAATGAATCTATGTCAAGTTCTTAAACTATGAGTTTTTGCTAGATTTCGTCTCCTTTCTGGGCCATGTGGTATCAGGAGCCGATGTCAGTGTTGATCTAGCTAAGATTGTAGTAGTTTGTGATTTGCCTCGACCTATGTCCATCACTGAGATTCATTGCTTCCTAAGGTTGGCAGGGTATTATTGTTGTTTTGTTCAGGGTTTCCCTTCCATTGCAGCCTCATTGACTAGACTGACACGGAAGTATGTGCCCTTCCAGTAGTCAACTGAGAGTGAGGCTAGCTTTTTTAGGCTGAAGGAGTTGCTGACTACCGCTCCGGATTTTGTCCTACTAGTTGAGGGCCAGCCTTTTACAGTGTATTATGATGCTTTGGGTGTCGGTCTGGGATGTATTCTGATGTAGCAGGACCATGTTATAGCATATGCATCAAGGCGGCTGAAGGATCACGAATGCAACTACCCCACATGTGATTTGGAGTTGGCGGCGATGGTTTTCGTGCTTAAGATCTAGAGGCACTACTTATATGGAGTCCACTGTGAGGTATTCAATGATCACCGTAGCTTGCAGTACATTCTGAGTCAGAAGGAGCTTAATTTGAGGTAGTGGAGATGAGTTGAGTAAACTTTTTGAATGGTATTGTGGTGAGCTAGGGGTCGAGCTAGAGGGGTTGGGATTGGGTAAGAAGTTCTTTTTTTTTTACTTTTTTATAAAAAAAAAAAAAGAAACTTTTAGAGTAGG
>JBDJHY010287504.1:0-10121 GCA_039654485.1 Withania somnifera
GAACCTGGTGCCAGATATGATGACCCTTTCTATCACTTATAGCTTCGGCCCATGATTTTTGACCCAAACATGTTGGACACAAATATTGAGTTTTTAACTAATTAGACCCTGACATAGTCGGGCATATACATTGAGACCTCTGAGATACTATAGTTTATGAGATTCTAATTATGATTATTAGTTTTATATGGGTTGAAGCTCTCTATGGGCCCTGCCTAATGGGCTGTAGTTAGCAGAGGGATATAGGTTAAGGACTCTGTTGGGTCTCGCCTTCGCGAGCCATAGAGCCGAAACGAGGTGCATATAGAATTACTAAAACACTTAGTTCCATTGTGTCATTTCTGTATTACTTTCTGCACTTATTTTCTTTGATGTACCTTTTGGTTTTATGTGGGGTTAACGAATTATATTGAATTGATTGTACCTTTCTTACTTATAGGGGATCGATAAGGTTTTATCTTTCATTATTACTTGTTACTTCCTATTTTCTCATTTCATCGTGATCATTTGATTGTTATTTTGGACTAACCTTACCTAGTAAGCACTATTTATGTATCAGATTTCCTTGAGTTATTTCTTTACACTTTATTTTTTTATTGAGGTTACTGATACACCACCTTTGTTTATTTTATTATTTTATTCTTTGTTGCAAGGAGTCAGATACGCCTTCACTTCCTTGTCTGGGTTCTTCTATTAGTATTGATAGTTAGCTAATTTATTTATCCTCTTTCTATTTCTACTTTATCTATAGCTAACACACATATTTACGTTTCCTTATTTTCTATTACTTATTTCCTTCATTATCTGCTATTACTACTTTAATTTCTTATATGTGAGCAGTCAGACTATGATGCCTACTAGATACCTGATGGTTATGACTTTTTGGTACTCATACTACACTCTACATATTTTAGTAAATATCCTAGTATGAGATTTCGAAGTTGATTGTGATTTTAAGCGCAATTTCTGAGTATAGAGATAGATGAGGGTTCTTGAAGATTGGAGCCTAATTTTATCTCTTCATTTCCTTTACGATCTGTTAGTAGAATTTCTAGAGAAATTTGTATCCATACTTTGAAATTATTAATTTCCTTTCATATTTTGTCTTAGCATCTCACAGTACTAGTTTACTAGTTTTCGAGATTTATTTCTAATTTAAAAAATTAGAACTTGAATCATCTCCTATCTTACGCTTTTTTTGTTATTTTTGTTTTTATCCTTTTTGGTTGGTTCACGTACAGTGGTTTATAGGTGTCCTCATAACTTAGGAAATTGGATCATGATAGGAAATTGGATCATGACAATTTGGTATCATATCCTTAAGTTTGTTGTATCCTCAGTACATAAGTCAATGTCTAGTAGAGTCCGATGGATCAGTGCGATAACGTATGTATCCTATCTTTAGGAGTTTGCAGTGACATTTTTAGAAAATCACTATCTTTTCATTTTCCTATCAAATGTTGAATCCTAGTTGTTCTCTTAAAATCTCTTTTTTTCTTGTTCACTCTTTCATATATGGCACGTGCATGGTGATCGACAATAATAGAAGATGGGGAGCTTTCCACACCACCAATTAGAGCTTCCTCTAGGAGCCGCATTAGAGGTCGACCCAGAGATTAAGGGCGTGCCCATACTATAAGACTCACAAGAGTTGTTTCACCCTTCAGAGCTCCAGAAAGTCACCCTGAGCTTGTATTGATTTAGTAGCCATATTGGGTCAAAGACCAGCATATGTGATTGAGCAAGCACCAACAAGGTTTATTGTTACACATGTCCTTTAGAAGGTACTTTTCAGATTTTAAGGTTAGTGATAGGTGTACCACAGGCAGGGATATCACCTGTCATTTAGAGTATTTATCAGGCTAGGGGATATTTAAGAGGCTTACAACAGTGCTCCATGTCTAATTCATAGAATGAGGCTAGGTCCACGAGTTGGTTGGGCACACGTCTATGATTTATCCTTTTGAGAATATGAGGGTTTAGAGATTTTGTAAGGAACCTTTCGGTAATTTTTTTATATTTGCATTTCCTTACATCTTAGAGTATTCCTATAGCGACCCTAAGTAATTTGAGACTTATTGGAACTAGGGGTTCGATTCCCGAGTCTTTCATTTAATTGTTATGTTTGTTTACCTAGTTAAAAGCTCTTAATGTTGAATTATTTATTTTAGTCAACATTCCATGAAAATAAACTCAGAATCAAATTTCCAAAGTTCTGTTAGCTCCAGAATGTGGATTTTGGTCTAGTTGAACTCTTGGTTTGAGTTTGGAGGCTTTAGTTTTGGGTTTGTGTGATTTTCTGAGTTTTATGTGCTTTATAGTTTATACACGAAACTTGGATGGTCATTTTGTGATCATAGCCTCAGATTGAAAATCTAACTATCGCATCATCTTTGGAATATTGAATTTGGATGAGGTGAGTTTTTTGTTCGGGCTTCGGGCAAATCGGACTCATTTCGAGTAGTCGATTGGAAAGTTGGTAATTTTGGCTAAGTATTGTCTTTGATCGACATTTCATTAAAATGACCTCGGATTAGATTTTCATTTGCACCGGTGAGTCCGGAATGTTATCCCTGCAAGTAGCATATTTGATTTGTGTTCATCATATTTCAAATGCATTACAAGCATTATTTCAATGTTGATTTTATTTATGTTTTTCTGGTCTACCTTAGTTATGGTGCACTGCACCCTTTTTCTACACAATCATGACGTTTCCCTATGTGATCACTATGAACTAGCTTGATTCCCCTTCATGATCACATAAATACTTTACACGGTCGCATGATGCCTCCAACCTAACCTTTGCAATTGCGGTGCATGATCCACGAGATCGTGGTGCGTGAGACACGGGATCACAATGAGTTTTTTTCAGTTGCTCATGATCACGAGCATGAGCTACACCATTATGTATAATACTCCTCCAATATGTTATAAATACCTGGAAAGTTTGGATTTTTAAAATTTGTTCCTATTTTCTCTTCTCCAAATACTCTAAAGCCTCCATTAAAATCCTAGAATCTTTTCATGAGCTATTGGGTGATGTTGGAATCTTAATTTCTTTGATTATTCAGCAATTATTTGGTAAGTTTCCACTTTAATTTCTTGAAAATTTACCCCAAATTCTTCAAGTGTATTCTTCACTTTATTTCATCAATTCTATCTTATTTCTTGCTCGTCTTAACTTCTAATTTTGGGTATTAGTTCCCTACAATGTGGAGAATATTTTAGACCTTTTGTTCAAAGTTTTGGGTTTACAGGCCTGTAGACCTGTTTTGATCCATATTTTGACCCCAATAATTTTCATTACTTTATGCATATCGTCAGACTTGTATTAGTATATAGATTATTATTTTTCTAGTTTTGTGATCATTTGAGTTTGTTTGTGCATTTTTTGAGTATTTGGAGCAATCTACGCATCTTCTACTCAGTATTAACAAGCTTGTCTTCGAAGGTAGGTAGGCTATGGTTTACGATCCTAGACTTGGATTATATGGGAAATAATTATAGTAATTAAACATCCCTGGATTGGGATTTCTATGTTGTCACCCATGACCCATGTCCGCTTCTTAATTATGTATTGGTGTTATATTTGCAATTATAGAAACTCTGTAACCCTGAGTGTTCTTGATTAACACTAGAAAATATATGTCGGATTTATTAGGAATGTTTAGGACTCCCGAACATCAAATTTCTAGTTATGCTTGTTGTAGATATTGAGTCTTTACAAGGCCATTGGGACTTGTGATATGTTTGTGGTTGAGCATAACATCGTCATAAAACTAGTTTTTATGCATTGGTTTCTACTATTTTATGGACAAGAGTCAAACGTCACTGATGTTGAAACTTTGCATGGACTTATGAGTCCATTTTCAGTATTGTATAACTAAAATAAGCATTTTTGAGATATTTTACCAGCTTTTATGATAAAAAGGCTAAGTAAAGAGTTAATCACTGTTATTTTATTACTCTTCTTTGTTACGATCATAAGATAGAATGATTACATTTTAAATTTAGTCCCGATTGTGGCTGGGTGCGGTCATTGACATTGATTCTAATATAAAACCTTTATAGGTTCGAATACATTTTATGTTATCTGAGTACAATAGATGCTTATAAGATTACTATTTACTTTATGAGTTTTTGTCGTGGTTAAGGCCTTCTATGGACCCTGCCGAGGTAGGCTTGCAAATGATCAGAGGAGGAGTATATAGGGGAGGAGAGGTATACGGGTTGCGACCTTCCATAAGATCGTACTTGGATGGTCTTGCTAGTCTGGGTAGGAGCCTATGGATTTATTTTATCATCATTCTATTATTTCATCTTTTGTACCTTGTTTGTGAGTATTTTTTGTTATTTGTGCTCTCTAGTAGATAGGGTGTTAGTGCGTTTGTATTCAGTTTTTTTTTGTATTATTTATTTATATGAGATATTGTTGAGGTTATTACTTTACTATTTCGGTTATGAGATACTATTACCGATTAGTTAGATCTTGCGGGATCCCTTTCATGTTTATTTGTTAGATCTTGCGGGATTCATTCCTTGTTCTTTTGTTATACTTTATGTAGTTGGATTTTTTTTTATCTTCATTATTTGAGGTTACTGGTATTACCATTATCTCTATTATTTATTGTATTTCTCACGAGTTGAGCATGGATTCAGGTACATCATTTCTCTTATTTACCTGAATCTTTCTTATTGTAGCTAGTTATATAGGATATTTACATGTTTTTATCCTATTAATTTATTTTCTATGTCTATGATCCTTGTCTTATATTTATGACTTAGTTTCCTTATCTATCTATTTACTACCTTTATTTCTTGTATATGTCCGATCAACCTATGGTGCCTACTTGTTAATCATTGTTTTGATACTCATACTATACTTTTGCATCTTTTGGTCCAGATTTGAGTATGAAATGTCCACACTAATTCTAGGTTCATTCTGGGATCTTGTTGCTTAGGTAGATTATGGCTTTTGGTGATCAAGGCTTATATTTACCTTTCCTTATCTCTTTTTCTGTATTTTTTTTTTGATACAGAGAGCGTACCATCCATTTCAGACATTATCCTCTTGTTTTAGTGGTTTATATATATTTACTTATTTTAGAATTCTACTTATCCCTTTCCCTTATTTAATTCTTATCTTTTTCTTTTAATTTATTATTCTTGCTTTGCATGCTTGATCGGTGGTTCTCTTGTGGTGGGATGCAGATGCCCTCATGACCTAAGAATCGAGTCATGATAGATTTGTTAATGATGGTTTGATCTTTCCACTTTGTATAACACTAGAGCCTTTAGAGCAATGGGCCATTCCTTCATTCAGGTTGTCAGTCATATGAGATTTATAATTAACTTTTACCATGAGGCATATGGTGGTAGATCAGAAGTCTTGGCTGATGTATTTATGGAGAATGGTTTGGGTGATACTATTTATAGTGGCAGGAGTCAGCCGCATAGGCTAATTCAGATAGTTCTACAGACCCTGGATGGGTTTCAACATGGTCTTAGTGGATAGAGTTCTTATTAGACTTTGAGTGGTACTTCTTCTAGGGTAGCAGGATGTGGTGTCCATATAGGTTCATTCAGATTATCTCAATGGGCTAGATCTTATAGGACATGTTATATATGTGTGGTTATGTCACATTATTGTAGATTCCCCAGTGAATAGTAATTTAATTATTAGTTTAGCATGTTTAAAATCCTCTTAGGGTAGTATCGCCACCAGCTAGAGATGGTACCTATGGTAGTATGGATACTAAAGGTGGTTCTCAGAATGATGGATTAGGTGGTCAAGGTGTATGTCAGTCCGATAGTGATCTCAATTAATTTTGTGATTTTTTGGCACAAGTAGAGGTAGAGGCCTCAGTTGCTGTAGTTTTGAGTTTGATTTCTTAGTATATTATTGATCAGTATTGGCGTTATTTGTTTTTATGCTTGATTCTCCTCTATATTTATTTATTTGTTTCTTCCTTTGTTGAGTTTGGTCTAGTGAGCGATTGTTGGTAATGTTATATATTGCTATCCTAGTTGTTAATCTCTTAGTAGTGGATTGTGATGTTAGATCTTGTTTGGTATTTGTTGAGGAGCTTGATTCTTGAGCTAAGTTACTTATTCTAGTTTTAGTCAGTTTATTGGAAGTTAAGGCATGTTATGGTTACCCTCTCTTTTTATGGTTCTGGATTATCGTTCCTAGATAACTACTTTAACCATGCCTGGCGTACTTCTGGTAGCAGGGTAGGTTTCTTTAGCCATGTACCATTTGGGACCCTTTCTTGCCTTTGGGTGCGGAGGGTAGTTTTGTGTGTATGATAGGATTGTTTAGCTTTTATGCCCAATATCAACTTTAGTGCTTCATTTCTTATTCTAGTTCATGTAGTTAGCAAGTAGTTCTTGTGTTGACCTGACCAACCTACCTGGCCTTCTACCTGAGCAAAATTTTGATTGTTGGACAATTGAGTTAGATCCAGGTACCAGACAGTTGATTTCTATTAAATTGAGGGAGTTTCAGATCAAGCTTTGAGATCGGTAAGTATTGTGGAACCTCATGGTATTTATGGAGGAGTGTTCTTCCTTGTACATGATCTTTTAGTAGTGGATCAAGGGTGTCGATCCTAGTGTTTACCTTTTCAGAATATTTGATGTACTGGTGGATTTGGGTTATTCATCATATTGTTAGCTTTTGTATAATCGTCAGTTCATGTCAATATATCTTGTTTTTCTTGAGTGTGGGTTAGATATTGAGCTGAGATGTTCTACTCGCCTTGTATAATATATCAAAGTAGCACAATGGATATATGGTTAGCATAGTAAGGTTGAGGAGTGTTGTGGTTAAAATTTAATTTACATTCTGTGCCAGGATCGTGAATCGACATAATTATGTAATTTCAGTGATTATTAGAGTACTTTATTTATTTACGATACTATTTGCTTGTGTGCTTTAGAGAGGTGCTCCACTTTAGTAATCGATTGAGTGTGAGGTAGACCATTTATAAACTTTTGTTTTGTTAGATATCTTATTTGATTATCGACTCATTTAGTGAGGGGGACCTGTTTCCCAACATATTAAGGTACCTTTGGACTTATTTTAATGATTGGGTTACAAAAAGAAATGGGTATACTTTGAAGGGGAATCATTGTTTGTCTTAACTTATGATTCATCTTTAGATTGGGAGGGTGTGATTTGAGGTAGTGAGGTGAGTTGGTACAAATATTTCCTTGATTTTTGCATGATTCTGGACTTCGGATATTCATTCTTTCACTTTCAGGTTGTTCCAGTCATTGTGTGAGGTTTTGAGGTGATTCTTGATTACTTTGGGTTTTGGTCTTGTCATTAGCAATGTTCCGTAGAAATGATAAGTATTGGGGTCTGAGATATGGATATCCATAGTTAAATAGCCTTAGTTTTAGTTGAAGGCATGCTTCTAGGATTAGGTGCTACACATGTATTTTGAGGTTCAGTTCAGATACGTTAGAGCAAAAAGTTTGATCCAGTTATTCCTTCCTTATCAGTTTGGGATTTGGTCGAGTTGAAAGTGGTAGCTGGAAATTATACTAGAAAAGCACAATAATTATTGTGATTTCAGTTGATGTTTTTAGAGTTTTGAGGGTTGTATATGAGTTCTAATAATAGGAATATAGTACAGTTGGCATAATTGGAGGTTGTTGTTCTACATATTTCATCTATGTTTAGTTTAGTTGAGGTTTATTAGGTCTACAACCAATCTTTCTAGTTGAGGCAGGACACTACATGCTTTTCCAATTACTTTCTGAGGATTTCCTATTTATGGTTTGCCACAGACTAATTAACAACTTTCTACTTTTGGTTGTCACCGGTGATTTAGTTAGTTTATTCCCTCCTATGGATTTAGTTTTTATTTTATACTGAGTGGATAGTTCAGGTGGTCCTCGAGAGATGGATTGGTTCCATGTGGTTTTGATTCCATTGTATCATGTCTGGAGTCTACGTCTCTCTTATCAGCATTGAGAATATGTTGCAGGTTATGGTTGAACTTTTAAAGGATTGTGGACTAGTTATTGGACTTGCAGAAATTGTTTAAGGATAGCAGTCATCACCAGAGTAATTAGTTTGGATCAGTCGAGGTAGATTATTGTATGTGTTTTGAATCCTTTACCAGATAGTGTGATGTTTTGAAGACTAGGCCGCAGATAGGGATGTGTTAAGTGATTTTTTGATTAGGGATCTATTGATGTGGTACGTGGATTGGTTATTGTTTTTAGACTTCTGTGAGGCATCCTTTCTAGTTTCCTCTTCGGTCGATACCATGGTGTTATTCTCCATCTAAGTGTAAGGTATTTTAGAAAAGAAACTGTCCAGTTTCAGTGATGGAAATTTGGTGATTTTCTGGTTTTTCACAGTCAAGGTTCTATAGAAGTGTCCTCTGGCCTTGAGGTCCTTCTTGGGTGATCGAACAGCTCGTATGAGGTGCGTATCATCCTATTTTTGAGTTTGATATTTTTCCTTCTTCCCTGTTCTGAATTTCGAGGATGAAAGTGTTTTTAGTAGTGGTTGTTGTAACGACCTTCTAATCATTTTTACATTTTAGTGTTTTAATTACATCTTAGGGATTTTCATATAGCACCCTAATTTATGACTTGTCAAGACTAATAGTTCGGTTCCCAGGTCGTTCATTTGGTTTGTTATGACCATTTCCCTATTTTAGAGCATTAGCTTTTGAAATCGTTGACTTCAATCAAATTCCTTGAAAACAAACTAAGAATTGTATTATAATAATTTTTTAGCTCTGAAATATGGATTTTGTTCTAGAACTCATGGTTTGTGTTTGAAAGCCTTCCTTGTGATTTTATCCCACTTGCATGTTTTATGTATTTTAGAGTTCAAGGATTTGACTTTGGTTAACTTTTGATGATTGAATTCTCATATTGAAAATCCGACTGTGCCATCAGCTTTGAATTGTCGTTTGGTCTAGCCGGACTCATTTTGCGTCCATAGTTGAAATTATAAAAGATCGAGAGTTGACTTTAGTCAATATTTTACTAAAATGATCTCTGATTAAAATTTCACATGAACTGTTACGTCCAGAATGTCATTTTCATGTAGGCAACATATTTGATTTGTGTTTATCTTTTTTTTCTAAATGCATCCCAATCCCATGTTCGAATTATTTTCCTTGGATTGGATTTATCACCTTGTGTGCTCCCATTTACTCTTCACCATCATGACCTGGTTCATGCGGTCACGAAGGTTTGGATTTTTGGTTTATGCGAGCCTGACACTTGTCTTACATGATCGCATGATTTTGACTTTTCCTTCGACCGACTTCCCTTCTTTGCGATCCCGGGAACCTTGACGTAATTGTGATGCTTAAGCTCTTTGTTCTTCATGTTAGAGAAGGACCTCACGCAATCGTGATGTTCCAAAAATTCCTTCTACTCGATCGCAGTCAACTTCAGCCGATCACGATGAACATTACTACCATGTATATATATTCAAAAACCCTACTTTTAGCTCAAATGACTCATTTTTCTTCACTCTAAACCCTAATTTTTACTGGAAACTTCATGGGGTTCCATATTGTTAGGGAACGTTCTTTTAAATCATTTTCCATTATTATTTGGTAAGTTTCCACTGTAATTTTATTGAATTTCATTCATAATTTTTCCTAATTTCATCTTTATTTTTCACTTTAATCATTGATTTTATCTCGATTGTTAGCTCGTCTTTACTATAAATTTTGGGTATTAGTTCTTGATAACAAGGGGAATGTGTGGATACCTTTTGTTCAAAATATTTGGGTTATCAAGCCCATAGGCCTGTTTTGACTCTGATTTTGACCCCGACTAGAATCTAAGCTTGATGGGTGTCGTTTGATTTCTTTTAATATGAAAAGTATTACATTACTAGTTTCGTGATCGTTCAAGTTCATTTGGAGCATTTTGAAGCTGTTTTCCCTGGTGTTTGCTAGCTTGATCTTTAGATAAAAGATATGTTATGGCTTACCAATCTTAGATTTGGCTTATATTCGAAGTAAATGTACTAATTAGCATCGTTGGGTTGGGAATTATTGTAATGACCCTCATGGTCATTTATGATAAATATGTGATGTTTTGCATTCTAGAGCATTTTGGTAGTTGCCCCAAGT
>JBDJHY010287515.1:0-10121 GCA_039654485.1 Withania somnifera
AAACCAATTACTCTAGAAAAGAGATAAATAATTCTGATGGTGTAAGAGCATACTTCATTTCAAATCATATATAATAAATCCAAATAAATGACTTTTAATTATTTGTGGGAGGTTCTATAATAGATATACAATACCTTTTGAGAAACCATGGAATTCAACAAACTACCGACTAAAGGGAGTACCTTTCCCTTCCCAAGCTCACTACCTAACAAATAACCTAGTGGATCCATCTAAGAAAGGTCTGTCATAATAATTCCTTTTAGGCATTATTTAATCCTATGGTTGGCAACATAGTACTAGGATTTGGGTCTTTCAACTTAATTCTTTTTGTGATAATACTACTCCCAAAATATACTATTTCTCTTGAACGGACCATTTTAAAGCAATTTAAGTGATAGCTGATTAAATAATATGTCTTAGCCTCTTTGAGAAAACTTCATTAAATTCCCGTATTTTAGTGAAAATTGCGGGGGGATAAAACTTAGGAAAATATTTAAACGTCTCAAATTCCATAATTTAACTCCAAAAACCATTCAATGAATTAAGAGAATTTAAAATTTCAACCATTTAGCCAGTTAAATGCACTCCAGAATCCTTACTACAATTTAATGTAAGCATGAACCATGATATTAATATTATAGGAATTTATAAGAAATAGTTCAATAATATAGTGTAGAACATAGAAATACAAAAAAAATGCTACATGGGAATTGTAAGTTAATAATCCTAGAAAAATCCTTTATGAAAGATTAGGGTTGGGTCACAAGGGTGTTAATGAATCCATATACCTGAAACCTTGGAGAAATTCTTGGAAATTTTGTGAAAAATAATTGTCCTTTAAAAAACCTAGTTCTTTTTCTCTTAGGGAAAAATATTGATACTTTTTTAATTTTCTAATTCATTTTTGAATAATAAAATAATTAAAGGAGCTTGGAATTTTATACCATTTTTATTAAGAAAAAAAATTACATGGTATCATTCATTAAAGATTGGGAACGACCAAAAAGTCCTTGGAAAAAATGAGTAAAAAATGAACTCCCAGTTTTCCACGGTTTGTACCACTAACCTTTGATTGGTTTCATGGATCATGGAATGGCCCGTGGAGCCGTAACCAAGCTTAAATTACTCGATCATTTTGATGGGCCCTTCCACGACCTTTTATCCTCTTTTATGAAATACTTAGAAAAATTTTAGGGGCTGAGGGAATTCAAGGTCCGTGGAACTGTCCGTGAAAACCTCAAAATTCTGAATTTGAGTGAAATTTCAACAACTTTATTTGATTAACTCATGAAACATGATAGGGGAGTTTTTCAGGTGGTATAATATCTCTCCCTTTGTTTCATTTGTCCTCAAATAAATATTTTAGCCAGAAGAAAGAGGAAAATACTAACAAACTTCAAGGATGACTCAAAACTTTATTTAACACATCAAAATAACTTACAAACAATGATTCTATCTTTAACTCATCTAAATAATATGCATACCATTCTTATGGATTTGGACTACCATGAACACATCAATAAATTCACAGGTACTTACATAGATACCTATGCAATGATACAAACTATATTATATATTATATATGTAATAGACGCATAGAGGAAAATATGGAATGACATTCTATTACCCAAGAAAGAAGTGGAAGAGGAATGAATTAAGTGCGGTACTTCTCCATCATGTCTACTTAAGCTTCCTAAGTGGCTCGCTCAACTGATTGATTTTGCAAAAGAACCTTGACTATGATATCTCCTTAGTCCAAAGCTTGAAAACCTGCTTATTTAGGATCTGAAGAAGTAAGCTATCTTTAATGTTAATACTATCTACATGAACAACTACAGAATAGTCTGACAAGCATTTTCTCATCATGGAGATATGAAAATTTTGTGTACTTCTATGAGCTTTATTCGAAGATATAACTTTTAAGAAGTATTACCAACCCTATTCAAAATATGATATGGCCTAAATTAACATGGACTGAACTTTCCCTTCCTACCATACCTTATGACCTACTTTATAGGAGACCCTTCAAGAACACCCAATAACCAACACCAAATTCACCCTCCTTATCACATCCGTATAATACTTTTTACTACTCTAAGCAGTCTTCAACCTTTCCCCAATAATTTGAACCTTTTGACTATACTTAACTATTGGTTTAGTACCTAGCAAAATGGTGTCACCAAATTAAAACCAACTAATGGGAGATCTACGCCTCTCTCATGTAAGGCCTCAAATGAGCTAGTTGGATACTAGAATGACAGTTTTATTTTAAGTGAACTATATCCATGAAAAGTGGTCATCTTACTTACCTTTCAAATCAAGGGAAACATCTCCCAACATATCCTCTATATTCTGGATGGTCCATTTAGCTTGACCACCTATTTGTGGGGCAAAGAAGTACAAAGGTAAAGCTAAGACCCTAACCCTTTTTGGAAAGAATTCTAAAAATAAAAAGAGAAATGAGTACCCCTATCTGAATTAATAGACAAAGGTACACCATGCATATGGAAAATCTCTCGAAGATACAACTTGCCATACTCTTCTACCAAGAATTCAGTATAAACAGGTAGAAAATGGTCTGATTTGGATAACTTGTCCATAATCTTCCAACTAGAGTCATGTTGCTTATTAGTCCTCGTTAACCCAGTAAGGAAGTCCATATTTATGACTTCCTACTTCCAGGGTGGAATTTCAAATCTCTGTATTCACATGCTAGCTTTTGATGCTCATCTTACACTTGTTGACAATTCAGAGACTTAGCCACAAATTTGGCTATATACCATCTCATTCCTTCTCAATAATACACTTCTTTCATATCCTTTTAATCTTAGTATCAACCCAATGAATGGAATTAACTGTGATCTTCTGACAAGATCCTTTCCCTCAACCCATCTACATTTATTACATATAACCTACCTTTAGTTCTTAACACACCATTTACCCTTTTGAGAAAACTTTCCCTTTATGCCTACCAACCATATCATTCAACTTAATAAAAAATAATACATATCCTTCTTTCCTTTAACCTCAACTACTAGAGAAGACTCTAATGCTTTTAGAACCAACATACTACCATCATCAGCACCAACAAACTCAAACCCCAAGGTCTAAAAGAATGTGCACCTCCCTAGGATACTCTCTCTTCTACCCATCAAAATGGTCCACACTCACCATAGACAACCTACTAAGGGCATTATCCACCATACTGGCCTTACCAAATAATAAGATAAATGTTATATCATAATAATTTAACAATTACAACCACCTACTTTGCCAGAGATTCATGTATTTATACTTAATCCCATATAGATACTATCTCCAAATCTTCAGGGAAATAAAATAGATATCATCTTAAGGTCATGAGAGGGATAGTTCTGCTCATGAGCTTTAAAATGTTGAGAAGTATAAGCACTACCTTACCATGTTGTGTTAATACACAGACCAAACACACAAGAGAGACATCATAGTAAACTACAAAACCATCTGAACCATCTAGTAAAGTCAAAAGTTAATCTTTTGTCAACATTGTTTTTAACTCTTGGAATCTTTCTTCACGCTGGTCTCATAATTCAAACTTAACCTTATTTTATGTCATCTTAATCAAAGAGGAGACTATTGAGGAGAATTCCTAAAAAAATCTATGATAATACCCTAAATAAATCCAACAGACTCTACACAGTTACCCTCACTAGATATTTCATAATCAAGGAATACAACTGACTTTAACAAAAATCCACTATAGAGAATTTGGCATAGAGCTGACGGTCTCTATGGGTCTGAAGGATAATTCTAAGATCACTTTCATGATCTTACTTGCTTCTAAAGTAAACTAGAATATCATAAATAAAAATAGTTATGAACAAGTCCAAGTATTGCTTGAACACTCTATTCATGGTTTATGAATGCTAGGAGAATTTGTCAAACAAAAGGACATGAAAATGAGTTCAAAGTTCCATAACGAGTTTTGAAAGATACTTTGTTAATATCTTACTCTCTGACCTTAAGCTGACAATAACCTATATTTAAGGTTAATTTTTAAGAAGTGAATATCACCTTGGAGCTGATTGAACAAGTCATGGATCCTTGGTGATAGGATATTTTTTCTTGATTGTAACTTTTTTTAACTAATGATATTCTATGCACATTTTGAGTGAATTGACTTTATTACGTATTAATAAGATAGGGGTATCCCAAGTAGACACACTAGAGTGAATAAATCCTTTGTTCAAAAAATCCCTTGAGATTTCTATGTGTTACAGGTGCCATTCTATATGGAAGAATAGAAATAGGTTGAGTGCCTCGAATGAGGTATATACTGAAATCTATCTCCTTACTAGGATGGAATCTAGGTAAATCCTTAGAAAATACATTCACTTACTCTCTGATAACTAGAACTGACTAAATATAAAAAAAATTTAACCCTAAATCTTTGATTCAGACCAAGTGATAGATACACCCATTAGAGATCATTTTCCTAGCTTAAAGGTGTGAAATAAACCTATCCTTGTTAACAACATCTTTATTCTCCCATGTCTACCATGTCATATCATGGTTGGACTCGCTACATTCCAAGAATAATATCAAAATCCATAATTTTTAACTTAACAATATCAGCAGGAAAGATTTTATCAAAGTCTTACACTGGGCATTTATGGTAGACTTTTTTAGCGATGATGGCATCACTAACTAGGGTAGAGAAAGAGAATGATTCATATAAATTTTTAGGCCATACTCCAAACTGACTACAAATGAATAGGGATACAAAAGGCAAGGTATCTCTAGGGTCTAGAAAAGTGTACACATTAATATAATAAACCTTTAGCATACCTATGACAACATCAACTGACTTCTATAGCTTTTTATTGGAGCCAAATACATACAATAATTTGTGGCGCTCACCATGACTATTGCTAGAAGAAGTGACCTGCTGAGTTGGGAAGGCTGCCGGTACTACTATAGACGAAGTGATCTAAGGTATATTCCTACCCTTTCTAGATGTGGGGTAGTCTTTAAAAAGATGGTCTCTCTTATAACACCCAAAAAATCCTTTGTAAGAGAACTTCTAAAGTTTGTGGACCGGCGTGATACACCTATAATAAAATCCCATATGGAGCGTACACTCTACGACATGATTCTTACTTCACTTGGCATAGTTAGTGTAAGATCCTCCTCCAGTCACTACCCGACAAAGCTTACCCAATGATTTATTCTACTGAGTTTGAGGTGGTCTGGTACCTTGTGCAGGAGCACTTGCTGATGAAGGGGCTTCAGACCTAAAACTCTATAGTTGTTGTTTGGGGTTTCCACTACCCTTAAGCTATCTAAACTCGACATAACTAGTTCTCATCTTCTTTCTGTAGAAATTCTCTCTTATCTTGGCCTTAACCCCTTCTATTTTGTCTAAGTGACCAATCAACCGACCTATATCCATACCAGTAATTAGAGTAGCTACCTTCCCTTTACATACACAAGTTTGAGGAATGATAAGAAATAAAGATTTCCATACAGTTCTGTATGTCAGTGACCATGTCTGTGGTTTACTTAGATAGTTGGGTGAACTTTATCCCATATTAAGCAACCGTCATAGATCCTTACTGTAGATTCAGAAACTCTCTCATGTTATTACTTATCTTTTCCCTTTTAAAATAACATATTCAAGAATTATCTTTCAAAATCTTCCCAAGTAGGAAGGGCTGCATTTTATAGTTTATTCTTCTTCCATTGGTCTATCAAATTTTGATCCATATCTTCAATCACTACATGTCCAAATCCACCTTGTCGACCTCTATCACTCTCATGATGTCACATACCCTCTTAACCTCCTTAATAAACCTTTATGAAAATCACCTACATTAGACCCATGGAAAATCGAGGGCTACATCCGGATAAAGTATTTAAATCTAGTCGCACCAACATCCTAACCAACTTGTCGAACAATGGAAGATGTTGACTTCTGCTGAGTTCATTCAACAATAGTATGGGAGATGAAGTGCACCATGTTATAAAGTTTGCATTGGTAGTGTTTTGTGATCCAAGAACTGGTATGGTCATTAAAATTATTAGAGATAAACTCTAACGCACGAAATAAGACAAGAAATGAAGGGTAACTTCCTAAACATTTAACAGCCTCTCAGTTGAAAGTGTGTTGCTATTAACACCCATAAAAGAGACTCTACCTTATGTCCTTTTTCAGACATCCTAGGACACTATGAACCTAAAGCTATGTTACCAAGTTTTTCATGCCCTGGAGTCACCCCTAGGAGACATGAAATTTGTATCCTCTAGTTGCCTCAGAAGCCTTGAATGAACCCCTAGCTTTATGCATGTCTCTAATCACTCAATCACCAATGGAAGCATAGTATATTATTAAAGTCTAAACTAGTGTGCCATCTTACATATAAAAAGATAAATGTTTAATAATAATGAAAAATCCAAGTCATATACCAATAAATACAGTTGTCTAAAAGCCTATAAGTACTGAACTAATAGCCTACTTAGAAAGGACCCCAACTAACCTTATAATGAATAAAATAAGTGTAACAAAGACTAATCTTCACTAATATAATAAAACAAATATATTAATTTCTTCCTAATCTATGGGAACTCACAAAATTTTTGAACAACCAACATAGTTGATGAAGTCAACCATGATCATAAGGATACTGTATTGACCTATATTTAAAATCATACAACAATGGAGTGTACAGTCAATACATAAAATGTACTAAGTAAGTGGGGGGGACAAAATAATAGGTAATATGAACATGAATAATATATAGCCAAGAATCATTTTATGACTTAATGAAATAAAAGAAATTTACAGTCTAAATCACCACGAGTTAACCTATGACTCATGATGATGAATCACAAGTTTTGATTTAACTCATGGATCTAAATCATTCACTAGAATTTTGGCTTTGGATACCATAAGTACATGTTATGACTCAAAATCCCATGGGATGGGTCATGGGATGACTCGTGGCATTATAGCTTGGAAATTTAGGTTACTGTATCTTAGGGACATGATTCCACAGTAGGACCCATAACTAATATTGATGAGTCATACCTGCACTCATGGTCTTGGACTTAGAATATTATCTAGTTATCCAGGACTTTCAAAATGACATGACGTTGGACCAGTTCCCACAAGTGTACATATAAGCCCATAGTAGGAAGTGACGAGTCATGAATTGACTCGTGGATTCTTAGGAAAAAATTCAATTCTGATTTTTGCATTCCAAGTAGAGATTTGAACTTTTTATGCTATTATAATCATGAAGTATTAAAAATACCCTAAACATGAGTAGTAATTTTATCAACAGAGAAGGCAGGTTGTGCTTCTCCATCCAATCCAATGAATCTAACTTGTTTAATAGAAAGAGCCTGTTCATATATAAATGATGGATAGGACTGTTCACGAAGTGGAAATTCCACTTGCCACTAATGTCCCTCCATCATTCACAAACCTAAATCATAATGTTTATTAGAGATTACGAAGACTATGGTACAACTACTACCATGCATCTAGTAATTAATCAGTCTCCTACATGTTGATCCATTGTGACAAATTTAGAATTTCCTGTGGATCAGTAGATCCAACATTCTCACAGACGACTCTCTTGATTATGTGGTACTCATGCTTTTCTCATTATCTCTTTTGGGGGAAGCAAAAAGGTGGTTTAAGCAGAACCATCAAATATCACCTAATGGGATGGCCTCATAAAAAGTTCCTTCTAGATTCCTTCCATCTAAAAAAACATCTAAATTGAGAAGTGAGATCCTGATCTTTCTAAAGAAAGAAGGAGAAAACTTGTACTAGGCTTGCGAAAGATTCAAGTTACTTCTCATATATTATCTATAGTACTATCAAAGCAATGAGGTTCTATTGTATACTTTAATAAAGGTTTTAAGCAAAATTCAAAGATATTATTGTATTCTGCAATAGGTGGACATGCATTTGAAAAGACTTATGATAAGTTTTACACTCTCTTTAATTGTATTTCACAAGGCAACCCACGGTAGAATGGTAACACCTCTGGGAGTGAGTTAATGTGAAATGGCCCATGCCTGTCCTAGCCAAGAAAATCCAAATTTGATCTTAGAAAAGAACACTAGATCAAAAGATTTATCCTAGGGACCCATAAATCTAGTCACGACTTGTGAGAGGCTTCCACGACTCCATTATTCAACTCGTGGTACCGAGAAAGAACCTTGATATTTTGAAGTGTTGGTAAATATCCTAAGACCAGGACCATGAACCAAGTTACGACTCGTGATATCTAGTTAAAAGTTGTGGCATGTACTCATGGCACCGTATAGTCAAACTGTAGTAGCTTGATCCTACATACCATAAGACCTTTCATAAGACATGCTACCTAGTTACAACTCTTGACAGGACCTCGTGCTATAAAAAAATTTTTTACAATCAACTAGCCTTTATACCCATGACTCGGGTCACAAATTATGATTCCTCACTACGAGTCGTAGGTCCCCACGATAAAAAAATCTTATTATTTCATTATTCTCTCAGGGGTAGATTTTTAACGCTTCAATGACCCCATTAAATTTTAAAACAATCGTTTTAGGATTTTTTTCTCACTAATATACATAGTATAAACTAGTATTCCTTGTTAATTTGTAAATTCTTAGAAAGATATTTGAAAAGAGTCAAAAAAGTTTCAACTTGTTTAGCATTGATTATGACAAATTCACTACTTTAGCATATTTAAATTGATGAATTATTATTATGATCATTATGAACATAGTTTTTAAAAACCTTACATGGATTTATAAAAACTAATGGAAAATAGCATGATAATTTATGAAAGAAAATAAAATTTTTGGATCAACTATCATTTTGTCTTTCTAGATTAGATATGTCACCCATCTGATCATCAATGACCAAAATTAGATGGGGAATCTACATATGTCCCGTATGATGGCTTTTTATGATTATATTATGAGCATAATGTATTATTTTGGGAGAATTATTTAGCACCAAACTGGCTTGAGCTTTACTTCTTAAAAGAGGGTTATGCCCAAGTCTAGAAATGTATATCCAGTACATGTTTGCCTTAATGCCCTAATTAAGGATCCTTAGAATCATTATAAAATAGTTCTAATTTTTTCATGTTAGAGAAAATTTTTTTAGTGTGGATTTATGATATTGGACTCCATCTTATCATATAATGGTTTATGTCAATTAATAGAAACTCCCACCTCATGATTTAAGACTTTAGAGATAAACAGTTGCATTGTCCCCAAGTTCATGACTTATGCATGATATATTGAACCTTTGTATGAAAATATGGTTTCCAACTTGTAACAAATCTTTTTACATTGCACAAATTTATAGGTTTATGATATGATTTCTTACCATATATCATCTTTTAGTTTTATTCTTTAAAATTATTATGCTTTGACATATGTTTTTATGATATGCTCCCATACTAGTACATTTGACATTCTGAACACCTTTAGTGGCATTGTTATTTTATCAAATTGTAGAGATGGGTCATTCTCATCTTCCCAGATCCTAGTCTGGTGTTGTCTTTCTACTCTAGATTAGTGAATCCTCATAGTTTTGAGGACAAAGACATTCATTATTTTTTTTTCATTTTTTCTAGTAGTAAATAGATAGCTAATGATCTATCCCAATACTCAATCTAAAGTTAGTAGAGGCTTCAGGCAGTTATTATTAGTATGTTGAGTTAGATTTGGATTTATGTTGTTGAATTTTGGGTTCTTTTTAGATTTCATAGCTTCCTCACAATATGAATTCTCCTATTACTTATTTAGTTATGTTATGATTTATTGTATGTAATTAGTCAGTAGCCATATACAAGTACCAAGGGATAGCTTAGGCCAACTTGTGCGTCCTAAGAGCCACATCCCATCTAGGGTGTAGAATTGAAGCATGAAAAACTTGATATCAGAGCCATTGTTCAAGTTCCCTATGTATGTCTGAACACGTGTTTAGTAGAATCTCTTTTATAGATATGTATCCCATCACACTTATAATGGATAGACTATCGAATGTTTAGAAAAAATGATCAATTCTTTCATGTATTCTCATTCTATGGAGTATCCCTGGGATAGGTGGTGCCTATAGAATTGGCTAA
>JBDJHY010287536.1:0-10120 GCA_039654485.1 Withania somnifera
CTCACAGTCAAACTTAACTTTGTTTGGTCTTCCGAAGCTAACAGAACTGTCGAAATTTGATTCCAAGATCGTTTTGAAGGAAAGTTGACTTTAGTCAACTAGCTCTTAACTTAAGGCTCTAAAATAGGGAATTTGAGATATTTCTCGACTGAGTCGCCAATGATCCGAACTGTCGATCCCAGGAAGTCATAAATGACTTGGGAAAACTACTGAAATGCTCTAGGATATAATATAATTCTTATTTATCATAAATGACCTCAAGGGTCATTACAGGTTATTAGGGGAAAATTCAATATACCTCTAATGTTGAATCGGGATCAAGTAGGATAGAAATAAAGCATTAGGTCAAATTCTTTTGGTGTCAATATAATAGCTATAAATAGTAAAGCATTTCAAATTTAGCTAAGTAGAATGTAGGTTGATTTAAAAATGATCCTAGGCCTTAAAAAGCGTCCAAATAATGTTGAGTTTCCAAGTTGATCATGTAACTATCCTTTTGAAACAAATCATAGATTTATCCTCGAAAAATGATAAGTAGTTATTGTGGCCCTGCTTCTTTGTTTGATGTTGTGTACCTTTACTTAGGAACTGTAACCTAGTTTGAGGGTGGCTATATAGAAAACACTGCAAAATAATGTGTGGTGGCATTCTGTTTTAGCTCTGTTCCGGTAGTGAATAATTTCCCATCAGCCTAAGTTTAAAATAAGCTAAGGGTGGAGACCACAAAGCCTTCTTGCAAAAAATATAAAAGAAAAAACTATGCATCAAAATACATATGGTTGTGTGTATAAAGTATAAACAAAAAAAGCTGAGGAGGCAAAGTGCAAATAAATGCTCTGGGGATGAAGAAAAAGAGAGATTAAAGAAGATTAATAAAGGGATAATGAATAAGAAACAATGGAGGAGGGGATTAACGAAATAAGTGAGTCAGTCACGAAGTTCCTAAATGACGCCCTACCAGCACTCAAACCTTTATTATAAGCCAAACAAAGTCCTGATGTGATTTATGCTAACCTGTTGGAAACTTAGTTGTAATTTATATGGGCAAGTCTATGGCAATTGTATGCATAATTAGATTTCTTTATGATTGTGAGGAATACTTCCCCAATCCTATAATAAAGAAACCTTTGTGTGTGAGGGACTTCTTTATTGTGAGGGCAAGTAGATAACTAACTTAATTGTAAACATGTTGAGATACTTCTTTGTTATAAGGGAAAGTAGATAACTAACTCAACTGTAAACGTGTTACTGTAGTGATTTCAAGTGATACATGCCTTGTAAAAGGTCTTTCGGTCCATCATTCAAAAGTTGTAGTCAATAATAAAAATAGTTACCTAATATGATATGATGCCTAAATGATATATTTGTTGAGTTGTTTGTACTAGGGATTTTTTAAGTGTTTAATATTATGCTTTGTATTGTTTCTTGAGGACAAGAAAATGTTCTAGGTTGACGGTGTTGATGTGATGGTATTTTACATCACATATGTCACCTAAAATAGTGAAAATATGCATGTTCGTGAGTGACTTTTGAATGATTTTTTATGTTTTTTATGTATTTTCAAGGAATAGTTTATGTCCGAAACTTTGGTGCTATTACATAGGAAAAATGGATTTTGGAAGACAATTTAGATGTTTCGTCAAAACTTGGAAGGTTGTAAAAAATTTTGTCATCCAAGGGAAAATCCAGAGCTTAAAATGAATAAAACAGACAAAGGACTGGATGGTTCTCCAACCCCAGACGGGTCTCCCAAGTAGGTTTTGTCAAAGCCAAAGCTCACTTGTTAAAAAGAGGAAATGGAAGGAAGATCAGAAGGTTCGCTTAATGAAAAATGGTTCACCCTACTGGTTCTACCAAAATGGAATCCTACTTTTCAAGAGAAGGAAAGAAACAATAGATTAGGCGGCTCATCTGAAGCCAGATGGCTCGCGTGATGTTCTGCCAAACCTAAGTGGCAATTTGTTCCAAGTTTTGAATATTACACTTATACCCATGGACTATAAATAACAGTATTATGTTACTTTGAAGACACACACTGAATTCTTAATCATTATTATTTTTCACAACTTTTTTTGACCTAATTTTAGGAGACTATAGTTGTTTGACTATTCTCTATCACAAGAACATAAGAACACAAGTCTGAGATTTTGTGATTTGTAATTATTAACTGCATTTATTTTGAAGATTATTTTTTGGGTGTGCATCATATTACATTTTCTTCTTATTGTTGCATTTTAATAATCATGAGTAATTAAACCATAACTCTACGGGTTGTAGGATCCATGGGTGAAACAAAATTAGGATTATATGATTCTTATATATTCTTTCATCTGACCAAGTATATGAACAAATAATATTTACAATTTAATAGTGTTTTAGTGATTTAAAACACTAGAACATTACTAGGTTTAAATAGTACTAACCCTACATTTAAAATGATACAATAAATAGTTTTATCAGTACGAACTACAATGTTCATTTTCCTAGGCATCTAACAACTTGATATATTGTATGGGAAAATGAACATCATATATATATATATATATATCAAAATGATAGCTTTAACTAGTACTAACCCTTCATTTAAAATATATCAAGTTGTCAGATACCTAGGAAAATGAATATTTTACATATATATATTAATATATATATATATATATATATATATGAATCGGGTATCACGCCGGTATAGGAAAATAAACATTATTTTGATAGGCTACCACATCAATACAGTATTATAAATATTATTGCATCGAGTGTAGTTCCCAAATAATACTACATATATATATGGATAAGGTGTCACGCTGGCACGATACTATTATGCATCGGGTACCACGCTGGTCCAATACACTGGCCTTGTGCACCCTTATAGGCTTTTTTTATGATGGATATCGGCAACTGTGTGAAGATTTAGAGTATACATGCATCATAATTATTTATGCATTACGATGCCATTGATTTGTTTCTTATTTGAATTTTCTTCCCAACTGATGACTTGCACTTACTCACTTGGTGTCAACTTGAGATTACTTGATACTTGATCATGAATCGGACTTGTTGTTTCTACTTTTTGATGACTTGAGATTATTGATACTTGTTGATGAGGAGATTATTTATTCTTGTTGGTGACTTGATATTATCGATCCTTGTTGATAATTCAAGATTATTAATACCTATTGATGACATGAGATTTTTTTATAATAGTTTGGAACTTATATATGTTTGATAATTTAAAATGGTTAGGGATTCTGTATAGTTATTAAGTTGTTAACTATCGGCTAGTCTGTTTTATTATTATAAAATGTATGCAGGTTGTAGTAACGGGGATTGGATAGATTGTAAGAGAATCATCATTGTTTAATACTTAGACCAGCCTAGTTGTGATGCTGTTGCATATCATATTTTCTACTCACTCCTTGCTTTTATGCACTTTTTATGCAGGTTTAATGCCAAGACATCATTATCATTCTATTCCTTGGTCCAGGGTCATCTTAGAGGCTTTCCATGGAAGTTGTCATCTCATTCGCATTGCAAAAATTTCAAGTATCTCTAGTGTGAAGTCTTTAATTTTCAAAGAATTTATTGAGACCTATGACTTATTTTACAAATCCCAACTGTAAAATCTTGTTATAGTGGAAACTTGGTTTGGGTTATCTAGTTTGATTCCGCTTCAAAAATTATTTTAATTACACTACTTTCTTCCTCTTTTACTTTACTTTTGCATTTGACTTACTAAAGTTTGGATGACCTATCGACTTAGGAAGGTAGTTGTCATCACAACCGTATATTAGGTCATGACAAGTTGGTATCAAAGCACTGGGTTCGTAGGTCCCACTGTATAAAAGTCAATTTTAGTAGAGTCTCGAAGATTGGTGCAGAGATGTCCGCTACTTATCATCGAGAGATTATGGAACTCTAGGAAAAATTTTCATTTATTGATTCCTTATTCCATGCACTTAGTCCGAGACAAATCTAATAAGTTCATTCCACTCTATCATTCATAAAGGGGACTCGTTCTTGGCCTTGTGCATTTTATCTAAGGTGTCACCATATGGTTTTGGCACAGTACCTGTTACTAAAGAGGAAGTGATAAACTAATGGGAAGAATTGGTAGCCAGAGTTAGGCTATTTGGGGATTTGAAAGGTAAACGTAGTGGATGAGATAAGGAAAGATCACCAAAGATGAGATAATGGATAAGGTGTTTAAATAATTTTGTGGATTCAAGTTGAGAAATTTAAGGTCATAGCAACATTGCATGATTAGTAGTAGATGAGAAATATGGGAAGAGAAGACGACATATGTGGGTTCCTTGATCAACGTTAAAGATTTTTTTAGGTTTTAACCTTTGAGATCAAAAAGTAAAATTGCAAAGAGAGATGGTTTAGCACAACTATTAATGAGTTACGAAGACCTCTGGTGATGCAAAGAGGGTATATGCTTATGGTATGAAAAATCTAGAGGTGATTGAGGGTTTTCTCTAAGATTTAGCATGTCCCATTTCCTAATGATTTTTTAGTAGTGGTTAAAGTATGTAATTTGAGGTTTTGTATAGATTTGATATCAATTTCTAATTTAGTATCTTCATCTCGATGAAAAAGTACTATTATATTTGGAATTTGGTGCAATCATCCTTAGTTAAGGCCAGTTGTTAACATATAGGGGATGGATTCGAAGAAGATAGAGGGATTACCTTAGAAAAGAGAGAAACTATAGTTTAGAGTTACAAAGAGTGGTTGTTTTTATAAGGATTTTGGTACTAACAATGGTTTGAGAAGTATGATTAAAATATCACCATGGTCATGATATTTTTTAGCATTGCATTTTTGTTCCTATTGGTGGTCTATGGTAAAAGTGTTAGGTAACCAAGTGTGTTCGAAGTTATGTTTGTGATCAAATCAGAGATTGCATATAGAGAAAGTTTGCATATATGGATATTAGATGATTTGAAGGGTTTGGTTTTAGATGTTATAGATGGGTGCTTTGAGTAATCCAAAAAAGGATCTTAGTGGTTAAGGTGAAAGGTGGAATTATGGGTGTATTATTTTCTTGAGAGTGCTTGTATGAGGCCTATTATAAGGGATCTAGTGAGGATGTATACAATATTCTAGATCATTTCCATGATAGGTTAGATGCATCGAGATTGGTACATACTAATGGGGTGTACTTCACTATTTTTTTGTTATTTGATTACTCGTGTTGTAAACTCAATGATTTTTGACCTTTTATGGTTTCTTTCTGTGTTGGATTTTGGTTATTATACTAGGTCATGTTTATTGGTTAGTTGCTCGAGATAGTGTCAGATATCTCAATTTTTACCATTGAAGGTAGAGGTATTCATTATGAGTGTTATAGACATGACTTTGACATGATCTTAATTTGCTTCAACATTCATTGATCGTGGATCAGTTTGTTTATTGGGTTGTGATTGTGATTTTCTTAGAATTATATGTGTCTTGACAATTTTACACATTGGTTACATTTGTTCTCTATTCACGTCGTTGATTTATAGTTGTTAATAGATCATATCAATTATCTAGGATTCCTTGGTAAGACGTGATGAACTGAAAATCTATTTATGATAAGGTAGGTATGAGTTTTGCATTAGCTTCGAGCATAGCAAAGTTTCTTCTATGTTTGGTGTGTTTTGCATTATTGTGGTAATAGTGAAACACAAATGGATTTGGTCATTCCTCTTGGTGTTTGATATTGCATCAGTGTGTCATTGTCTTATTTTGTAATTTGTTAATCCTGGTCCTACTTTCCTCTATATGTTGGTATACACCATACATATTTTGATGTGATGGAAAATCTTTCTTTAATTTCCAATTGTGTTGCTACTTAATAAGTGGATAATTAGTGGTGGATCTAGGGAACTGATCCTATGATATGATCATATTAAGTGTTAGTGAATGAGATGTCTTACTTATTTGAGGTACGGTAGATTTGATGTTGTAGTGCTATGTGAAATATCCTTATTATGTTGTGTGAAGGGTGAGTTATGGGGGCATGTAATTATATTGACAGTTGCATAAGATCACTACTAGAGTAGGATTTCTGGTATTACACTTTGATTAATGATTAGACCATGTTCTGGTGTTTCTGTGCTATACAAAGTGGTTTAGCTGTTGTCATTTTCTTCTAGTGTTTAGGACTAAGTGTATCTCTAATATGACCCTTAGTGTTCAACAAATCTTTATGGATAGTCGTTAAGTCTCCTGGTTTTGTCTTGTCCTATCTAGAGTTCAAAATGGAAAAGTTTCAAACTATGCATAAGTTACCCTTTTTATTTCCTTTGTCAGTGTTAAGTTATTTGATACCATATAAGATGTTGGAATTTTATTTTGTGGTTAGAAGGATGCTTGATTACCAATGAGATTTGATAAGTATTTTCCCTTAACGTCGTCCTCACTAGACGGATTACATTATTAAGGGTTGTATTTTAGTGCTTTATGGTAACTTTATGAATCCTAAAGATCTCGATTTTTTAAGTTCTCTATTTGAACCCTATTTAGGAAAGATGGACCTATTAGTTTAGTTTATTAATCATTGAACAAACTTGGTTTGGTATGGCAGAAAAGAAATGGATCGGGTCAGGTTGGTACCTTGGATAATTTGGAATGATCATAAGATAGTTCATTTTACTTGTGGATTGAAACATGGAATCAAAATTTTTTGTTTTGATATTTGTGAATAACTTCATCATGTCATTAGCTGGGACAATTTTTTCCAAAGATTGTAATTTCAGGAAATGTGTTGCAGTGGAAAGGTAATGACAGGTATCTTTGAGTCTTGAGTTCTACAATATAAATAGTTCACTCGTTCGGGTAAAGGAATGAAGGTTATTCATGGGTCATTCAGTCTCAATGTGTCGGTACACGAGACTCGATGTTTGGATATTTAGGAGACTTATTGCATATGATTCAAAATGTATATATGTCTATATTAAGATAAAGAGTCATGAATGTGTTTGTAGTGGAAAGATTACCTACCAGGTGAGGTGGACTTGATATTTGATTATATAGTGTTTTCTTTGAGTTGTATGATTACTTGAGGTATTGGTTGTACCTGTGATACGGTACTATCCATTATGGTCTATATTAGATAGTTGATTATTGGTAAGTATGTCATGTAATCATCTTATATGAAGAAAATGTGTATGCATCTCATTATGAAAGTCAACAAGTGTCAAAGCAGTTTTGGGTATTAAAGACTAAACTAGTTAGGTTCCTCTTCGATAGGAGTAGGTTGATTTCAAACCAGGTTGTGAAGTTAAGCAATGAGAAATGATTATTCCAAAGGATGAAACCATTATGAATGAGTCAATCACGATGTGAGCATCTTGTAGGTGAGTGATAGCTAATCAGCTTCATATTAAGTTTTTGGTGATATTGGTCTATAAATTCAGGGCGAGGTGAAAAAATGAGTCTATTTGATGATTTTCATGTGGTTTTGAGATTTCTAGCTTGGTTTGACTCTGTGGAGTTACCTTGATTGTCTTGGTCACCAAAGGTATGGTAATACACCAGTTCTGTTATAGTTGTGGTTGTCATTGGTTATCTTTGATATATAGATTCTTAGTTTTGACTCAAATATTCTATCTTATGATATATTAAGGTAGTATCATTTTGATAAGTTCAACTGATAAATACAAACAGACTTTGTAAGTTATGCTTCAGACTCTGGATTGAGCCAGTACTTTATTTTTCTCTTATGTTCGAGGAAGAACGTGGTTTTTAGTGGTGGATGATGCAATGACCCTCGAGGTCATTTTCCATTTTCAATGCATTTTACCATTCTTCCCTTTCATTTATATTCATTATGATAAACTAAGTTTAGTTTAATATTTAGATCACAAACGTAAGGAGTTGTGTTAGTTTGGCTTTAAAGTGGGAAATAGTTTTGGGTTCATTTCAAGTTTAGGACCTTGGATTGGAAATCTATCAGTTCCAACAACTTTGGAATGTTGATTTTGGTCTAGGAATACCTTTGGTTTGAGTACTAGCCCTTTCATTAGGAGTTTATGGATAATTTTGATGTTTGACTTCGATCAACATTCATAGTTAGAGTACTTTGATTCAAAATCTGTCGATTCCATTATTTCTAGATCATGATTTTAGGTTAGTAGAACTATTGTCTTGGGTCACATGGCATTTAGATAAGTTTTAGAAAAATTTTGGAGTTTTGAGTGTTGGAAATGTAATAGGGTTGACCAAAATCAACATTTGGTGATAGCAAGCTCAAACTGGAATTCTAACTATTACATTAGCTTCGAAATATGGCATTTGATCTATTTTAAGGCTTCATTAAGTTTCTGAGGCTTTTGGATGAGTCATTATTTAAAAATTTGGAGATTCTTATGATAAGAGTTCAGTTCGGTAAACATTTGATTATGATGACCTTGTTTGGATGTTTTGATGATTTCATCAGTTCAAAATGTATTGTACTAGTGGATTACATGTTTACGAGGTCCTAAATGTGTTTGGGTACTCCTTCGGTGCTTTAAGTTTTTTACTATGGAGTTTTAATAGTAGAACTTGACTGAAATAAACTTATTTTGATGTGTGGATAGTACCAGTAGATCTATATTAAAATTTCAGAACTAAACCAAAATTAGTCAGGTAATTTTTCTATCTTATGAGAAAGTTATGACCTTTTTCGAAAAAATTAAGTGTAGGTGCAGAAGTTTCTCGTGTATTTATCTGTATATTTAAATCTTAGACTTAGTTTATTTGGTATTCTAAACTTATTGGGAGTTCTAGAGCTCGAAATTGAGTGACTTTTGCAGCATTATTCTCGATTAAATTAGGAGGTTAATATTGAATACTATTTTTAGCATTTTTCCATAATTTTTTCAGCAGTAATTTTTCTTCATCCGTGAAAGTTTTAGAGAAAATTGGGGTTTTATCGATTTAAACTCAGTTTTGATGAAATTTTGTATTTAGGATCCTTATGCTATGGGTAAGATGATTTTATCATAAATTTAGTGATTTATTAGCTATTTTATCATTTTAAACCACATTTAAGTTTGAAATTTTGAGGTTTTCCCAATTAAGTTAAATTTGATAAATTGATTATTTCAAGGTCGCTTTCTACTCTGTTTTTTAAAATTTTCAAATTTGAACACCTCAAGTTATAAGTAACATGATTTTTAAATAAAATTCCAGATTTTCCCTTGGGGTCGGGTTTAATCTTTTGAGTATACTTTTTTATTCGATTTTGGAGTATGGTAATATAGGTGTTGATAGTTTTATTTTCTTTCTAAAATTTATATTTAAATATATTGGGAATGTTCAGAGATACTTTAGAAAAGAAAAAATTTACTTGAGTGTTTTGTTCTCCGTAAAGTCCAATTGATGTTCCACGATTTCTTTATAAGCCCTACGTACAAACCTTCTTCATGATGCTATGGAGTAGGTTTGAGTCATTCAAAGCCGATTACTGATATCCATAGCAGAAGAAGGAATTATTCTGATAGACGGGTTCGAATCTTAGAGTTTATGGAAGGTGATCATGTTATTCTTAAGGTGTCACACATCAAGGGTGTGATGAGATTTAGGAAGAAGGGAAAGCATAGCCCTCGGTATATTGGTCTGTTTAAGGTCCTAAAGTGATATTGCTTGTCTAGTTGGTTGTGTTTCCTAAATTTGGTTAAGGATTTTATCCAAAAATTAATGGGTTGATTACCTTGGGAAGTAACTTAAGTTGTTTTGAGTCATTTAAATGGCCACGGTATTGGGTAATTACTTGGATAAATGGTGAAATCGTTGAAAATGAAAATACATATTGTTATTGTGGTAACTTATTCACAAAGTGATTAATTTTGTGCTAACTTGATCATTTTTATCTTATGTATTGTGGTAATGTTCACAACTTGATTATACTTGCGACAACTTGATTATATTATTATATGTGTTGTGGTAACTTGTTCACAACTTGATTATTTCCAACTTAATCATGCTATTATTATTGTTGCGGTAACTTCCCCACTACTTGATTATTTTCAATATGAATATGTTATATTGTCATTGTGTTAAATGTCTCCTCGCTCGATATTATATCTAGATCGTATAGCTCACCAGCATAAGAAGATGAACATTATATATATATGGTTCGAGTATC
>JBDJHY010287546.1:0-10120 GCA_039654485.1 Withania somnifera
AGTGGTTTGTTTGACATTGACATCGGGTCTTGGGTGTATTCCGCAATTCTTTATTATCTTTAATATGTCTTTTCATAATCTTCCGCATGAATTATAGTAGTCCTCCGCTTCGGCTATGGACTACGGTGTTTGGTTCTCCTGCTGGTGGTATAGTAGGTGCCATCATGAATTGAAAAATCGGGTCGTGGCAGCTGGACGCCCACTAATTTTTCAACCTGTCGTTGTTAACCAATCCTCTCATACAAGCCCTCAAAATTAAGCATTCATTGATCAGTTTCCCTCTTTGTAAGGAATGATAAGTGCATTTCTCATAATAATCCTTTATAATACAGGGATGTCCTTTAGTAAAACCTAAGTCTATCATTACTATTATTGTCAGTACTTCAAAGAGGTCAAAGCATAACATAATTCTGGTATGACCATTATGCCCATAATATAGGGCCAGAGTGATTTGATTATTTCCTGGCGTGACAAGGAGTTGCACAACTGTTTCTTCCTGAGTGTGGCCTTATTTATGGGTGAAACAGGTGCAAATCTAGTGTTCTCTCTGGTGGAATCTATTTTATAGCATTCTCTTGGTGTGATCTTCCTTTTCTTTTTATAATCTTCTTCTTCAACTTGCCTAAGACTTTAATAGACCTTCATTACATGAAAATATACAATGACCATTTCCTCCTCGATGCTAGCCATCTTAGTGTTCATTTCTTGAGCTTGAACTATTGCAGACTATCGAATCATTTCAGCTTTCCCAATCTTCTATCCTTCTTGATTTTCATGTTAAGTTCCTCCCACTTTTGTTAAATCAGTTATTTGAAATCCTTTTTTGAGTTAATGTCCTTTTAGAGGGAAAGGGAAATTTTAGGTACTTGCGGACTTTATGAGAAAAAAAAGAATGACCTTGTTTAACTTGGTAGGACTTTTGTAACTGGTGATAGAATAATCATTCCATCAATGGTTAGAATTATCCAATCACATAGCTTTCAAAAAACACATCATTGAATATTAACCAAATGTTCCCTATCATCGAATATTAACCAAATGTTCCCTAACTAGGTGACCTTAATTATGCCCAAGGTTCAGTCCTAACGATATTACATAACTACTTGCTTTAATTACTTATCAATTTTAAAACAATCAATACCAATATATTCCAAGTGAAGGGGAGAATAAGAAACATACACACACAGGGGAGAAAGATAACATAAGGCCCTCGAAGGAGAAAATTCAAACAATCCCATGTAGGGGAAGACTAAGACTCTGCTAATACCTCAAACCTCTTCACACGATGCCTTCTTGGCTTTGTCCACTCCAGGCCAGATGAGATAATGGTTCATGACTAGATGAGTTCCTACTAATCTAGCTCGATCATCTTTTGATAAGGAGTTTATGACCTATATTTGTCTTTCTATGCGATCATATAGTTGGACCTAACATTATATTTCTTTCAACTTGCTCTATCATGTTTCAACCTTTGGATAGTCTGTCTCTCTTTAGTGGATGAATGCTCTTACTTTATATGGGCCTTCTTTGAATTAGCGGTGTGATACTCTCCAAGTGAATAGAGTTAACCATATCTTTTCTTCACCATTCCTGGTAATCACCATTGACCTCCGGTTCGAGTCAATTTTTGGTATAGTCTCCCCCAACCCTCCTCTTCTTCCATTGTTTAATGATAAACCATTTGAGAGGTATTTCTCCCTTTCACATTGTAAGTCATAAATTCAATCCTATTCACAATTTTGGAAACTATTTGCGCAATCCCAAATTTTCTAAGCACATAGAGAGGTACATATGGTCAAGTACCTCATATAAAATGGAAGGTATTTTCCTTGGACTATATGAATGGTAGCCCAAAACTCAAGAATTCACCATTATATGTCCCCGTCTTTCGAATCCCAAAGTTTTTGAAACCAAAATAACTATCATTTAATTTGTACCTATTGTCTACCAACCAAGTTGGATGTGAGTAGAAGTTATCAAACTAAGTTGTCTGATCAATATCCCATGTCGTATCCTTCTTGACCAAATGGTTCACTAACTACCACTGTAATAGAAAATTAAATCCTTGGAAGAACCTTTTACCTGTCTTTCATTCTCTCAATGCATGGTATAGACTGCTATGATAATTGGTGCAAGAGTATAATGTTGAACAGAGGACCATACTTTATTCTATAAAAGAGTATGTAAGGAACCATAACACACTTTGATTGATGAAAGTTTTTCCATTGTGAGGGAAGATAAGTGTACCCAGTAAGGTAAAACCAAAGGCAAAGGCCTAACTATCCTTCAATTCTTATTATGTTCGAAATTCTGAGTTGTACCTCTCGAAACATGTGTACCTACCCAAACAAACATATGGGTCTCAAAATTGAATGTAGCAACCTTATGCCTGTCCCAATCCGCTGTCTTGGTTTAGTAGAAAACCTATTTGGGTCCTCTCTCTTTCATATATTTTGGGGACAAGTATGTTTTTGCAGATTCTTTCTTCCAGTGTTGACAGATATGGATTGTTTCATAAGAGGTTTCCAATTCTTCCAAAGTGGGCGTCAACTCTACTTCTCCAAACCTAAATACAAATATCTTTTCATCCCAACACTTGACTAAGATAGGGATAAGATGAGGCTACGTCTGCATATCTATGAGGAATTCTAAGTACTGGTGTGTGTTCGAACCAAATTTATATCTCATGATGAATTATTGAGCCACCACACATTGAGGGATGGATCTGGTTTTGACATCATGTGGACTTATGATGCAAGAGGAAACTTCTGATAAACAAAATATTCAACATATCATTTTGTAAGCGATAAAACCATTTGGGAAAGTTATTCTTCAACTAACACATAATATGCGGGTCCGAGACCGGCTTGGTATATTTGGTTGGATCAAGTTAGGTTTAGTAATGGACTGGCATCCTCCCCGATACCAAGTCAGCCTAGATTTATGCTTAGTTCGTGGGTTCTAGTTTCCCTCCAACCTAGGTGTCCAAGAGTGGGTTTTGAATTGACCATTACTGGTACGGGCTATTCGAATTGTATTTTTTTTATATTTATTAGCTACAGTGCATACCAATAGCCTTATTATATAATCCAGGAAATAGGTTTACATTTAAAGTAGACGACCATATGGGGCATGCTATTGCCTAAGGAAGGAAAAATATAACGCCAAACGTTTGGAATATTCCACGAAAATGCAAAGAAATTAGGAGAAACACAAAGTTAAACATATACATAATACGACACAGATGAAAGAAATTATACAAGGTTGGAAACTTTGGCCTATCCCCAATAGAATCCCATCTCTATTTTGATTATGTTTTTTGATAACTTTTATCTTGAAATTATTTTCCATTTTAACCTAGTCTTTTAGAAAAGATAGTGTCCATTTTAGGAATAACAAGAGGTGCCACTTAATTTTTCAAACAAATTAAGAAAAGCTTTATTTATCTCAAACTGGAAATTAGGAACAAATTTAAGATTAAGATATTATGAGTTAGGACTCCGTAATGTCCCAAGGAAGGTATTTAAGGTACCTAGGAAACATCCCTAATTGGGTTACACCTTGTGTTATTACGAAAATATCTATGTTGTATTTTAGTAAAACCTGATTGAATTCCTTTGGAAAATGGGCCTTTTTTTAGACGAACCCCTTTTTTTGAAAATGACGAGTCTAAATATATTTTTATAATAGATGTCAGGTGAAGAAATAGTTATAGCTATATCCAAAATACTTTAAAATCACTAAGGTGATAAAATTATTTATTTTATTTTCCTGAATAACACTTAGTTATTACCCTTTGAAAGTTAGACAAAAATGATGATTTAGAAAAACAATTATTCTTATTATTATAAGATCAAAGAAGTGGGTTCTTGTATAGGGGGTTTACACCTTGATTTCATAAATAAATATAATAGCCATACATGATCTAAGTAAAAGAGAAAAGAAAAAATAAATTTCTTGGGCCATCCGAGCCCAATATTCATGAGGCTGACGCAGGTGGGCTATGGGCCTATCGAACATGTGCAAGGATCATCAAGGACATAAAAAACAAATTAAATGCATTATAAGTCACATAAAAATGATGGAAGACACATTATGAAACGACACTTAAAAAACTTTTTTTTAATATGAGAGGTCCAAAAATATTCTAAGGAAAGCATAGCCCAACTAGAAACAACAACATTACTATTAAGATCCAAAATGAAAAATAAAAGTAAAACAGTGGCTCCACTTGAATCCAATTTTGGTGCCCAAACACAATATAAGGCAACATATATTATTTCATATTAGGCTATTTTAATAAATTCATAGAATTAATAAAGAACATCAACAAGTAATGATATACTATGAGAACAATGAGAAAATAAACATAACAAATTGCAGGAAGAATAGGAAAATAGAAAAAGGAACACATGGGCCAGGACATATATAATGTAGGAATCAACTTCTAGGTTAAATAAAGCCTTATATAAATAACTAATAGGGATGTGATATTCATTAGGCATTTCCTATCAAGAGAAAAAGATGTAGAGTCATGTAGCATATAATTTTTTTTCAGTTAAGGCATGAGAGCATGGTAAATTAGCCTAGATAAAGAAATAAATAGTCCAGACAAAGAGAACGGGTATAGATAAAATATGCATATGATGATAACAAGAAAATAACAAAGCTAAGTATGCAAGTCAAATGGACTTTTAAGTTAGGCAAAGTTTTAAGAACATCAAATGTTTAGCATATGACAAGTTACAACTAATCATACAATTATCTATTAGGGCTTAAATGATACATGAGCTAAACTCCTTTAACAGGATAACATATGCATATATTACTTATTCAGTCCAACAAATAATTTACATCAAGAACTCTTAGCTAACATGGTTTCATATACTCATTTCATTAAATAAAGTGGTCCACTAGGTGAGCTATAGAAGAATGAGGCTAACACTAGATCATGAGCTTAATAGGGTCCCCCAATTCATAAATTAGAGGAAATACTTTGACCAGACCACATACTAGCTAAAATAGAAAGTTCAAATGACACATAATCATGTAATTACTTGACATATATTATACATATGCTACATAGAAAATAGTATGATAGAACTTTATATATAAGGAAACATAGGTAGGATTACAAAAGGCATGTCGAATACAAGGACATGTTGTGGCATACATAATTAACTATCAAATGTGGACCTCTCTCAGGCTAAAAATTAGCAAATTAGTAAATCCCAGCTCCAGATAATGGTTTTAATTTACAAAAAAAAAACGTAGGCAGGTTTCTCAAACAACATGTGAACTTATTAGTTAATAAGCTAGGGTAAACATTCTTTGTATATATAAATAAAGGTCGAGGTCATCTACACTGTAGGGCAGAGAATACATGGAAAAAAATTAAATCATACTTTGGATGCACTAGATTAGTTCATTATAAAGGATAACAGGTGTCTGAAGGTGGTGCAGGGAACATATGAGGTCAAAAAAATTGTCCTTAGGGCCACAATCATTACTCATTCTTTATGGAAAGGAGGTCATCATTAAACATAACAAATTAGATGCAAAATGATATTTCAAATAGGTTTTAAGATCATATTAATCAATAGCACATAATTGGGCAGCAGTTAGGCAAGATGGGTTGCAATGATGCAAGGTGAACAGATAGAAGGTAGTCCAATGAAAAGAATCTGTAATTAACATGATGAACAGTTGGGATAAGAGCACTAGTGAAGGCAATTAATTACAATATTAATAACAAATAAAGCAGGCATATCCTTTCAAGTAGGTTCTTTTACATACCAGGTTAGTAATTTAAGTGTGATGTAAGTAACTACAGAAAGCATCATAACAAGTATCCCCTGCTCGTATCTTTAGGAGTAAGACTAAAAGAAAGTAAACATTAAGCTAAATTGTCCTGCTGAAAACTTTTATGGTATAATAAAAGGAAGCAGGCAGGTTTCAAGAAAACAAAATAGATAAGTAACAATTTCAAGTGATGGGTTTGGACATGATATAGTGAGTTCCACAAGCCTATTTAACATATATTTGAACTTAGTCAAGTACAGTTAGGTGGTTAATTAGTTTACCACATTAGTAGGTAGTAGGGATCTCATATAGGACAAAATAAATTGGTCAGTAAGAGGAACATAGGTATGGAAAACCATTAAGACCAATAAACATTCTAAAGAACAACTCTTAGTCAATTTTTTTAGCAACAGAAAAAGATTAGGCAACATGCTTGTTGTCATGACCTAAAATTCGAGTTGTAATGGTGTCTACTTCCCACCTGTATATAAGCCTAACCCCGACTCAAAGAAGGTAGAGACGGTACAATATCAAGTTCTAAAATAAAACAAAAAAAGGAGAAACATAAGTCATAACAAAAAGTAAATCCTTATAACCTTGTGTCGTAGCTATCAAGCATCTATATAAAGAATAGTGCAAAATACAACCCATAACGGGGAAAAAACTACAAAATTATTATCCAGGCTCCAACTAGAATAGTTCTGAAGAAATAATGAAGAGCGGTCAACATGAAGGCCGACTGCTCACTGTATCTTTCAAAACAACACAAAACTAGCTCGCAAAATCATGTCCGATCTGATGATTCATGCTAAGAGCTACATCACAAAATTATACAGAAGTGTATCATACCAAAAACAATGGGTACCAAGTAGGCATCATATGCCTCTCAGGAAAAAGTAAGCATAAGAAAGATAAAGAGAGATTATAAGCAAATAGGGCAATCGCACATAATGAACAACAGAAAAGGTGTAAATACAAATATAGCTAGTAAGTTTGGTAAAGGATTAGCTATCATCGTGTGCATCATCAACTAAAAGTATGAAGAAAAGTCAACTATCAGGGTATAACACAAAGAACCTAGTCCATAAGCAAATGATGACCTAATGCAACATACACCTGCAGCTCCAGCATAAACCAACATAAAGAAGGACCAATAAGACAAAAAGGAACACGGGGAATGTAACCACTGAACATAATCGTATCAAAGGTAAGGAAAGTAATCAACAACACAGAAGAGTAGCCACAAAACGTATTTATCAACCAACAAACAACACATAATTAACACAATAGGACTTCCCACAAAACCCGTGGGGTGCAACCAAGCGCGAAGAATTCAATGCATAGTGGACTGAAAAGTACATAGTGCCTGTACGCATCTTTCCCAATTCATTATCTCGCAGTAAAGGGACCCACAAGAGATTCCTCATATACTTACCCTTCCTACCCCAGCATACCTCTCCCTCGGCAAATCAATATACTCTAGGCATAGAGGCCCAGGTTGGAGTGTCCGTGGAGGAATTCAATCCCATGTACAAAATCCTCATATTAGTGTGCTAAATCTTCAGGAATGTTCTGTGGTCCATGTAAATATGAAATCTCATAAAAATTCCAACTAGTGGCATAGTAATTAGGGAAAAAATGTCAAAATTTAGGCTCAGTCCATATATCACATGTTAGTGGAAAAACTCAAGTTTAAACAAATAGATGAATCAGAAACACAGTAAAACTATAACTGCTCCATGTAGGAATTACTCGAAAATCATAGTGCCAATGAGAAAATAAATCAAGTAGTACAAGAAAATAGCTCCATATTGCTACCACAGATGTGGATACATATAATGTTTAAGAAATCAATTTTTCGGTTGGTACTTTATCAAAATCAAGTTACCTTTTAAAAATATTAATGCATGCTCGCAACATAGAATCAACCACTAGTCTAAATGGTCTAGCACTGCTAATTGGAATCCATAGAATGGATGTGAAGCCCTAGTCACAAGGTACACCCTCTCCTAGAATAAATATGGTCTAATCCATGAGTAATCGCACCAAAGATTCCACAACTTCTCAGAGGGATCCCGTTAAGGGGTTAAACACACCCATCTAGGGGAAAAATTGAGCTATCACAGCTCGGTCCAATACAACTCATTCCCATGATATTACCGAGATATGTACTATATCATCACATAAGTTGCTAAAAATCCAGCAAAGCCATATTTGTCTATCCATATCAAAGTGACCGTACAAATCCTAAACTTATGCAATACCTCACGTAAAAAAACATAACAATCAACCTGCCTAGATCATCTCTTAAGCCACCAACCTAAACCAGGGGATATTTAATAGGCTCTAACCACTAGTATAATCCCTTCCTAACAAGTCTACATTCAATAGTTAACGTATAAATAACACGCACAAAAGATTATACTCCTCCCCTAACTATACTATATTCTCGAGTCAGGGTCAAACACGTAGGTTGGGAAACATATCCCCAGGTAAGTATTTAAATCACAATCTAGCTAAGTAGAACATGGGACCAAAAACTAAACATAATGGTGATCCAACTACTAATCCTATCCCCAAGCTAGAACTTCACCATACATATATCACACTAATACGTAATCTGGAGAAAAAAAATCGTAGCCTACCTAGAGCCAGACCGTAAACCCTAATAGCATGGAAAAATAAAATATTAATACCATCACATAAAGTACAACTCATACATCATATAGTACAACGTAGGGATCAAACTAATAGTGGAAATAAATGAATAAGCCTGAAAATTTATGTAATACAATAACTTTATAACTAAAGAGAAACCAAGAAATTACCTGGTAAAATTGATTGTAGAATCACCACAACGTGTTTCTATGGATTAAAATTATGAATAGAACTCTTAATTACTATTCTCTTAGCTGAAATGGTACAAAATTGAGAGGAAAAGAGGATTTTTGCATTGAAAATGAATAAGAAGATGAGAAATATAATGTTTCCTACAATAGGTGGTAGCCTACAATCATTGATACCACCCTCGATATCAAGATAGGTTGTATGGATTGCCTACATGAACGCACTACTTTAACATCAATCTGACCTCAATTTTAATTATTGAGGCTCAGAATGGAAACAAAGTCTGATTTTGACAAACCATAGATGAAATATTTTAGTAATCTATATTTCAAAAAAATGGAATTGAAACAATATAACTCGAGATCATATAAGTTGACTAACACCTGAAGAATCTATAAATCTTAAAGGAATTATACCATAAAACTAACAAGGGACTGCACTATCAATCCCATCAAGTCACAAATGACTTGGGGCAACTTATAAGATGCTCTAAAAACAATGAAATTTTAGTAATCATAAAAATAGCCCTGAGATCCATTTCAATAGCCACCACTAAAGAAAATTTCCTTCGCGTAAGTTAACAGAACAAGCGTATCTAATGTCTAGGGAAAATAAGAATGGAAGATTAACACAACTCTCTTAACATTCTAATGGCCTCCTTGACTGGAGTGCCAACCCAATAAACTCTAATAAAATAAATACCCCTGGACCTGAGTCATTTACATCTTTTGTTAATAATGGCATCAAGATGCTCGACACAAACTAATTAGTCATCTAATTAAGCTTACTTATACTAAAATGTAGGGAGGAATCTGGTATATAACTATGAGGTACGGAGATGTGGATAGGATAGGTTTTAATGCCACTAACTCTGAAGGAAGGAAAATTTGTATACAACCTCTCTAATATGCTCTATCATCTCATATGGCCCCAATTGAACCCACAATCATCAAGTCCCCAATACTAAACTCACGAAGCAAGTATATAATCTATGCAACTATTTTATCTACTCTAAGCTTTCTGAAATATAACCATAACAAGTATAACTCTCTCTGTAGAACCTTGAATCAAATCCGAATTTTGGCGTGAAATATGGTGCAACTATACCAATCTATCAGTGACTTTCAACACCTACCATACCAAACTCTGATTGACACATTTGAACACTAGAAGAGCAATTGTTATTATATGAAGCATTATTAAGGACAAATGTCAACCTGAACCATTAAAAAATTCGAGGACACAACTCGCGATATATCCTGAGGTACCCAAATAATACGCTCAAACTGGCTGTCTGTGGATGGAAAATTAGTATTATACTATCCTTAACAAATCAAGACATAAATCAGGTGATGTTGTCCAAAATAATATAAATTGGGATCTCATGTAAGCAAAAGATCTCTCAAACCTAAAAATATCAAGACTCTCTACACATCTCTGATATGCCCCGGTGTATGGGATATCTGGTACA
>JBDJHY010287568.1:0-10120 GCA_039654485.1 Withania somnifera
TATCTATAATCAATTCTAAGTCTTGGGCCCCATATCATTCGGTACCAACATAGAAGTATCAATAAAAACGGATGCAAGAGCGGTATTGGGGGTACTATACAACCTAGCTACCCAACCCAAGGATGCTATTTAGTATAATTATTAAATCTATAAACCTAGAGATAGCCCCGCGGAACCTACCTGTCACCCGATAAATATTGCTCCGACTGATATCAAATGATCTGTGTATGATCTGAAACTTGCGTCAATGAATTCTATATGATAATATAAGTCTAACGGTGTAATTTATACTAAATTTTGGCCTGGGCCAAAAATTAGGCTTAAAACGGGCTTCTAGGCCCACTTGCTGAAACTGAAAATATATTTCACTACGGGGTTCCCAATGTTACCAGGAACTTGTGCTCTCAAATTGAGCACAATTCGAGAGAGGTAAGGGTTTCCAATCAACCCGGATAGATTTGACCCCTAAGAGGACAAAGATTCAACCTTTACAGATTTAGCGTTGGAATTCCAGTGTATAAGTGATACTAGAAGCAATGTGTATTCAAATATCAAAGAATTACTTAAAAATAAATGAATTATTGGATGGTTTCATCAATTTCTACTTTTGGTACCAACAATGGTGGAACTAAGAATATAAGGAAGAAAAGAAAGAAAAGGCAGAAGACTTACCAACAATCATGTGAAATCGAAGGACGATGTTGAGAGGATTTTCCTAGCCTTGGAATGGTGTTTGGGAGAATTTTCTCTCAAAAACGGCTTTGAACGAAGTGAGTTTATAAAAATAAGAAGTTGGGGTCCAAAAGGATTTAAATACTGCATTTTCAAAACTTTTATAAGTGATCACATCGTGATGGAATTCCAGAAGAAATAGTGGCTTATCACGATAAGCATCACGTCGTGATGCTAATCGTAATACCCCTTCTGCTGCAGATTTTCAGAAACTTCAAATAGGGTCTTGAAATTGAAACGGAGTCCAAATTTGACAAACCTTGTATGTTTTTGAGTGGAAAACATATTTTAGACTCAATGGAATCGATAAAAATGATATAGGAGGTCGTTTGAGTGAAATACACCCCTACTAAGCCTTAACCAAACTACAAAATTTTCCAGCTTTTCACAAATGAATTGAAACTGCAATGACAAGTCAAAAAAATTACACCAACACCTCACCTAGCCTAAAATCGTCATTCCGGAGCTGTTGGAAGCGTCAGAATACCAATCCGACCCTCCAGACATCAAATTACGACTCAAGCTTCTCTTTAGGCTTCATACTAAACTAAAATCCACAATTTCACATAACATGAACACGAAACCTCCAAACACAACCTTAGGGTCAATCTTGACTTTGTTTGGTATTTCGGAGTTAACGGAATTGTCAGGATTTAATTTTGAGATCTTTTTGAAGGAAAGTTGACTTTAGTCAATGAGTACTTAGTTTTAGGCTCTAAAATAGGAAATTTGAGATATTTCTCGACTGAGTCGCCAGAGATCCAAACTGTCTGTCCCAGCAAGTCATAAATGACTTGGGAAAACTACCGAAATACTCTAGAATGCAAAACATCACGTATTTATTAGAAATGACCATAAGGGTCATTACATCGAGGTCACAAATAAAACACTGTTATAAGGCTTAAAAGTAAGGCTAGGCAAAGCTAAGGGGGATTGGGTAGAAAACCTATCTAATATCCTATGGTCATATAAGACCACCCTAAGAACACCTAATGAGGAAACCCCGTTCATCCTTACACACGAAACAGAAGCAGTGATCCCAACTGAGATAGAGGTGCCCAGCCCAGCCCAGCCCAGCCTGGAGGAAACAAGAGAGATGGCAGCTACTTCTGAGGCAAGATACAAAAAAGCCATGGCTAAGTACTATAACAAAAGGGTAAAAAATACTTAATTTAGTCCAGGCCAGCGTGTCCTGAGACGAAATGAAGTTAGCTGAGCTGAAAAATGGGAAAACTTAAAGAAAAATGGGAAGGCCCTTACAAGATAATTGAAGCTTCTAACGCAAGAAGCTACAAATTGGCGAGACTAGATGGTATTGAAATACCCAGAAACTTGGCATGTAAGTAATTTATGAAGGTTTCATCAATAATATATGCAGTCTCTTATGATTAAAACCATGTTTATGTCTTAATAATATAATTTATTACCTTTAGTACTTATAATTGTCATTTTATATGGCTATTCACCAGTCTAATGAGCATGGAAAAAAATCCAGCCTAAATTATGAGAGCTTGGTTTGGCAGAGTGCCGTAAATTATTAATTAAATCAACCTTAAATATGAGAGATCGGTTCAACAAAGCATCGAAAATTATGAATTAAATTGACCTTAAATATGAGAGCTAAGTTCGGTAAAGCACTGCAAATTATGAATTAAATTAAATAAGAGAGCTTGGCCAAATTATGAATTAAATTGACCTCGCCCACGATAGCTCGGTTTAGCAGAGAGCTATAAAAATAAAAGTCATAATGACCACGATCACGAAAGCTAGTTTCATCCAAAGGGCCGCAGAATTATGAGTTAAAAATATTATATCACAGGCCTACTATAAGGCATAAACTAAAAGACAGATAAAGTAGTACATTGATGAAATCATACATTGATAAACTAGTACCACAGGTGCGAAAAAATAAATTTTATTAAGGAATTAGCTCGCATATTAATAAATCCTATCTGTATAAATTCAAAGTTACAATATACACATGATTACATTTATAGAATTTACTAACGCCTATAACTTTGTACATTATGAGCTGTCCTACCTAGCCCTTATTGCGGTTGTATAGAAGCAACAACCGCAGGGGAAGGGCCTCGCTGACTTGTGTTGGCCTGCATATTAGCTCAAAAGTATTGAGGCCTCTTCTTCACGTCCTCATACATAGCCAGGATGTTTTCCAAGATAGCCCTGTTTCTATTATAGCAGGGCAAACCTTTTCCATACATTGTAGCCACGCTGGCGAGGATAGTAGTATGTTCGTTAACCCGTTCCTCCACCTTATCTAAGGTGAGTAATCCTCCTCGACAAATATTATCTTTTTATATTCAGATAACTCACATGAAGGACGTTCACCCGGCTACACGATGGTCGAAGTGCAGCTGACACTGAGCTGCCTTACATTTCCAGTAGGCAACACTCTTCTTAGTATTTCCAAAGAGATTGAGGACATCACACCACTGGGCCTCAAGATTCTCAAAAATCTCCTCATTCTCCCTCTTCAACTGCTTTCACTCATCACTGGAGGCCCTCAGCTTCTTCACCAAACCCTAAAACTTGGCATTTTTGGATAGCCAAGTTTGGAAGTATCTGATAAACTCGTCCTTTGTGCGAAGCTCCCTAGTCCTATCATGGAGGAGCATTTGTTCAAGTGTGTTAAGGATAATTTGCTGAAAGAGTAAAGAAACAGACATTTAAAAGGAAGAAATCAAAGAAAGATAAGGAAAAATAGTCCTTTATTAATAATGACCAAATAGGCCGAGGTCTTTACAAGGATAAACAAAAAAAGAAAAAATTACAAAGTCAGCAGGCCTAAATATTACCCTCGACCAGTTCCACAATAGTGGTAGGCTTTATCTCTACAATCGAGTCGAAAGTTAGAGGAGAGCCGAGGTCTTTGAGCGAAGCCTCTGTGGCTAGGAAATCAAGGATCTCAAGGTTGACGACTTCATCACACGACCTCAACTCGTCCACCATCATTGGATACTGAGCTATATGCTTAAGAAGAGGGCACTAGGGTTGATGAAGCATGGCATTAATGTAATCCACATTCATACGGGCAAAGACACTTGTATCATACCCATGTTTTTCATCCTGGAGAGGGAGGTCTAGGAACTCTTTGACCACCTCATCAAGTATCACAGATGGTTGGAAACGAGAAGAGAATGGCTCATCTCAGATATGTACTTCAAGAAGGTATTGGTCTGAGTGACATTCTCAACAAGTACCTCGACAAATTCCCCCTACCGTTCCACAAACTCAGCCTTTAACCGCTAGAGCTCCTTTTCGGCTGCACACTGCCTCTCACTGACAGCCCTTTGCTCCTTCTCCAGGGCCTTATTTTCCTCTTCGGTAACCCTACTCCTCTCTTTTATAGCCCTCAACTTGGCCTCCACCTCCCTCTGATGAGCATGCTCTCGACTGAGCTCGTCATTTATCCTCTCCCTTTTTTTTCCAGGAAATAAGAGGCTTTGGCCACAAACTGATAAAATAAAAGGAAAAATATTAAAGGAAGGAAACTAAGGAATTATGACGGAAAACCTAAGGAAGTAGCATACCACTCTAAATTAGGCTAGGGACATATCCTTAACCAAAGCCGCCTTGGCAACTCACTGCCTCTTAGGGGCCGAGGCTTAAGAGGATCCAACCCTCTTCTTACCCATCTCGAGGGAAGCATCTTTATCAGAAGCCGCTTTTATACGAAGGGGGCTAGGGGTCACCATCTCAAGAGATACCGCGACAGATGTCGTCCCAGCTGAGGCTTTGGAATAACTTAGCTTGCGGAAATCTTGAGTTGGACCACTGAAAAATAAAAATAGAAAAGAAATTAGATACTCACCAATAATCCAACAATAATAAAACACTATCCACATTGATCAAATAAACTTCTAACTACCTCCAGCCACTTCATCCACCTCGGTGACTTTATCATCTTGATTGAAGGCACTAAGACAAGTCCTAAACAGATCTACATCATTCAAAACATAATAATGAGGCCTTATTTGGATGAAGAGGTCGACCTCGTAGGACTAACCCTATTAGATGGGGGATTCTTAATCTTCCCCAGATATAATCTGGGGGAATGAAGAAATTAGTGATTTTAACAAAAAAAATTTTCCTTCCATTCTGCATTTTTGGAAGGATTAAGGATCCTAAAACCATGGTTGGGAGAGAAAAATACTACCCCTTAGAAGGCCCCAAACTTTTAACAAAGAACAAATACCTAAACAAATCTATAATAGGCTCTACTCCTACTCTAGTACAGGCCAATTAAAATCCTATGACCGTGCACATAGCATTAGGTGTCAACTGCGCAAGAGTCTATTAAAAGGTTTTTAATAAATTAGTTAATAGAGGGAAAAACAAAAACCTCAACCCCGATATCAGGTACTCATAGTACACTGAGCAAAATCCAACAAGGGGCAGGCAAGCCCTGTCGGAGGGGCGGAGGATGGTAAATTCTAGGTTAGAAGGGAAATGGATTTCCCTCGAGAAAGGAAGAAGAACCCCAACAGTTAAACTACTGGGGATTTTTTTCCAATAGGTCTTGTCCCCCAAAAAACTATTCAGACATGGCAAAAACTTGTTAATTAGGGACATCACAACCCACAAAAAAAAACCTCAGCCTCGTAAGTAACAAAAGAAGAAAAAAAACTAAAGGGATCCATACTCATTGGGTTTTAAAGAAGGAAAAAAAAGAAAATTTACAGAGAAGCTCTGATGAAGATGAGGAAAGAAGAGTGCAAAAGGAGCCTAGGAAAAGACAAAGTACAAAAAATGGAACAATAAAAGATAGGGTTTATTTTGATAGCTCCAAGGTACAAAAATTATGACAAATGAATAATTAATGAAGGAAAATAAAATGACGGGACAGAAAGGTAGCGTATTCCCCAGGAAAAAAGTAGCAGAAATAACGCATCCTTCAAAGAGACCAAGACACGTGGAGGAAGGTCAAGTGATAGAAATAAATAGGAGGGAAAACCATATGAGGTAAAGGAAATTCCCACCTATTCCACTTCCTCGAACGGTTATCTGAGGTGACATAATAACTCCAGCTCATCCTAGGTTAGTAAAATAAAAATCCCCGTGTAAAAAACAAGGGTCATATCAGCCCCGAACAAGGTAACCTCGCCACTGGCACCTCAACCTCATGAGGTTTCCAAAAAATCTAGAAGGTATGCCATTCACCTCAGCAATCCAATCCAAGAGTTCATTATTTAGTTGCATCAGATGTACCCTTCCTACCACATGTGGACTCATTGTACTGGATACTGATAAGAGTGATGATGGACTCCCTTCGCAAACCTATTATACTTCTAGTGGAAAACTCTTAAGAATGGTAAGTTGACTCGACTAGGGAGGCCTGCACTTGGGACATGCCAAGGAGAGGTGTTTTATACTTGTGAATTCATTCGATTTAATTTAAGATATTTTATTAATGTTACACTTATCTATTGAAATGTCTGATGAGGGGATATTGGTATCTTATCATAATGATAGTCCGTGGGACTTGGTATTGATAATTCATTAGCTAACTTTAGATCATTTTTGTTGGTTTTTGCTGAATAGTTAGATTTGCTATTTCCATCCCTTATGCCCTATATTTTTCTTTATAAACAATTGGATTATGATATTTTCTACAACCAGTTTCATGAAGGATTATGGTCTAGTTGTCCAAATAGTATTGCTCGTCACTACTTTATTTTAGAACCATCCAGGGATACTTGTTGAGTACCCGTTGTTTTATTTTGACACTCATTCTTTTACTTTTATACACCTGTGTAGGTTCTAAGCCACGAGCAACTTGATTTTTCCCTTCCCAAATCGAAGTCTGAGGCTTACCTTTTGAGAGATATAAAAGTAGTTGTTGTAGTCTAAAAGTAAACAAGGACTTTCCCTATCTATGTTTTTGTTTTTGTTTTGTTGAGGATTAGAGACATTTAAGACCTTTTGATGTATCAGACACTGTGACTCTAACTTTTTGGAGGTTAATTAGTTGGAGCTATGTTTTGTACCTCCTTTTCTTCTCGTTTACTCTTTATTTTAACATTTATCCTTTATATATATTGTTAGGCTTACTTTTCTAGGTGGGTTAGAACATGTACCATCACAATAGGATTTAGGATCGGGACAATGTTAAATAGGTCTGAAAAATATTAATAAAAACTTCATAATAGATACTAACTTTAAATCTTTATAGAATAACCATCAAATACTATTTAGATCAACCAAAAGAGGAAAGTTTCCATCAAATAGGCTACTTGATCTATACTAGTCTAAGGGACAAGTAACTAGCAACACCCATCTCATTAATCCTATTGGGTATTGACACCCAAAAAGATTAGTGAGGTGGATTACTCAACCAAAGCATCATCCCTAAGGGGAAAACCTAAAATCTTGATCACAACTCCATAAATGTGAAGTAGATGGTTTGAAGACCTTGTTATGGTTTTTAATCATTATTGAGAATAAGTTATGGTTATATTTTAAAACCTTGCATAATATAATGGGAGAATAAGACAGTAATAAGTTGAATTAAACTTGACAAGCCCTAAAATGGTTAGTGATGTTAAAAATAATGAAATTTTAGCATGTTTCAAATAAACTACACACAGAAAAGAGAAGCTGCATGTAATGACCTTCCTAGTCATCTCAGTGTTATATGTTTTTTTTATATCTTAGAGCTTTCATGTAGTGGTCCCAAGTCATTTATAACTTGTTAAGACTAGTGATTGGTTCTTGAATGATTAGTTTAGACTATATATTTATTTTTCTATTTTAGAGCTTTAACTTAGGAAACCCTTGACTTTTGTCAAAATTCTTAGGAAACGCTCTTGGAAAACAATTCTGAAAGTTTCATTAGTTTTAGAATGTGTATGTTGATCTAGGTGCACCCTTGTTTTGGTTTCAAGATCTTTCAGTGTGATTTTATCTCGTTTGGTAAGATAATTGCTTGTTGAGATCTCAAAGGTTGACTTTGTTCAACTTTTGATGATTCCCCAATCCTTGATTGGACCTCCCTATGTAAGGAGTTTTATTCCAAATTGAGATTAGAGCATCATATAATAAACCTAATTGTGCCATTATCTTTGGAATGTCAATTTTGAGTTAGGTGGGTTGTTACTTTGGGTCCTAGGTCAGCCAGACACATTTTTAGTACTAAGTTGGAAAAATTGAAATTTAGCTTCGTGTTGACTTAGTCAACATTTCATTAAAATATTCTTGGAACAAAATTTCATCAATTCTGTTGGACTTTGAATTCTATTTTCCTGGAATTTTCAGATATGGTTTTTTTTATTCAGGGTCTCGAATGAATCTTGAAAGTCCATTCGTTGATTTATAAAAATACTACTAGGGCCATACAAGGTACCTCATGAGTTGTAGATGATCTCACGAGCCATGAGTTAGCCTTAAGAGCTGTGAGATGACTTCACAAGCCGTGATGTAGTCCATAAAGCTGATTTTGGATTTTTTTTCTATATTTTAATAAGAGGTAATATAGTCTTTTTAAATTATTATTAAAGCATATATAAACCCTTTTTAGATACTTTTTTTTACTATTCTCACTAACTTTCAGCTCTTGAAAACATGAATTGAAGTTTTCTTCTCTAAGGATTTTACTTGAAGGATAAGTTCTGAAGTTTCAAGATTTAGGTAAGATTAAAATCTTATTTTCACACTAAATTCTTGCATTAAACTTGTTTTTTTCAATTATTTCTTCACTTTAAAGGATTTGATTATGGGATTTTGAACTTGAGTTTCCAATGTATAAATATGATTTTGATTATGAAAACAAACCCAAATTTGTAAAAAATGATATATGAACTCCACTAAGTATGGGTATAATATTTTTCATAGAATTTTCTAGTTTTGAATCAACGTTTCGGGCTCGACTTTTTTGGGTGATTTTTTAAGCCGGTTAAAAATATACCAATATGGATATTATTTTCTTTCTTTTTATGAGTAGATAATTATTTTAATTGTTGCTTGTTCATTTGGATCTATTCGAAGTAGTTTGAGATGAAACCAGTACTGTGGAGCTTTTCATCAGATGATAGGTAACTTATGCCTTATTCATCATTGACTAGGTGTAAATTTGTATAATAATAGCATTTTGCACATCTTTTGGTTGAGTTTATAAGTTTGTACCTTGACCCTTGTCTACTTCTTTAGGTAAGATTGTTTTGCTCTCCAATTTGATATTTGTGATATTGTCATAGAATTATCCATTTGTGGTCCTAGCCTTGTATTGACTCTAGAATTTAGTAGTAGGGAATGTATGTGATCTTCAAACATTGGTTATTAGTATCCTATGCAGGGATGATAGGATGATTTTGGACTTATTAGTAGTGGTTGTGCATTGTATAATAATGGAAATGAGTTTCTTACATTGATTTCTACAATTTTAGGGCTAAGATCTCAATATCACTAATTTTAAACCCCTGTATGACCTTAAAGGCCTATTTTGAATATTATATGACTAAAATGGACCTATATTGGTATTTTAACAGGCTTTTGAAAATAAAAGGTTAAATGTGAAAATTTTCACTATTTTTAAACCAATACTATACTCGACTGGGATCAAATGCTAGACATTGATAATACTACTTATTTTAGATCCAAATGAGTTTGAGCATTGATATTGAGATTTTATTTTATGGATATAGACTCAAAAGGAGTTTGAGTAAAGTATGAGATTCATGAGTTGTATGAAGACAGAAAATCTCCATGGAATTTATTGTTTTGGTACTATGGGGCTAGAAGAGAGATATACGATGGAGTATAGTATACGGTGGAAACTCTTTCGGGGTTATGTCTATGGGCATAGAAGGAGGATCTTACGGGTTTTACTAGTGTTATTATTTTTATTCTACATGATCTACCCTTATTTCCTATTTTCCCGTTGTACTCTCTAGTCGTATGGGAGACAAGTAGAGTTTGTTTTCACTTGTATATATCTTTTGGGTTTATGCGCACTCATTGGGATTGTAAGTTTGTTAGTTATACTTGATCCTTCTTTAGGTTCCTATTGTTTCTGTCTATTTCCTTCTTTCCTTATTATGATGCATGCTATTTGGTATTAGATATTCCTTCCCCTGCCCCATTATTAAGGTTGTTGGTATACCGCCCTACATTTACTTCTCTTTTATCGATTAATTAAGAGTAGATTTAGGTACGTCTTTATTTATTTTATCTGAGTTCTTCTATGATCGTTAGCTAGCTTACTGTAATGACCCTCATGGTCATTTATGATAAATAAGTGATGTCTTGCATCTTAGAGCATTTCAGCAGTTGCCCCAAGTCATATATGACTTGTTGGGACCGATAGTTCAGATCCCTGGCGACTCGGTTGAGAAATATCTCAAATTCCCTATTTTAGAGCCTAAAGTTAAGT
>JBDJHY010287579.1:0-10120 GCA_039654485.1 Withania somnifera
TGATTTTTCTATAGAGGTTGGATAGGCACCATGACCATTTTGATTGCACCTTATCGTATGGCTCCAGTAGAGCAGTGGGAGCTTAGCACTTAACTTTAGGATTTGATTTCTAGAGGCGTTAGCTATCCCAGTATATTTCCATGGGGGGTAGTGTTGTTTTTTCTTAAAAAGGATGGTACTACGCGTATGTGCATTGATTATATACAGTTAAATATGGTTGCTATTAAGAATAAGTATCATTTGGTGCTGATTGATGATCTCTTTGACCAACTTCAGGGTGCCACTATGTTTTTGAAGATTGATTTGAGGCTAGGTTATCACCACTTGAGGATTCTGGCTCGGGATATTCCAAAGACTATTTTTCAGACCTGGTGTGGACACTATTAGTTTCTAGTTATGTCTTTTGGGATGACTAATGCCCCAACCATATTTATGGATCTCGTGACTAGAGTTTTTAAACCATATATTGATTTTTTTTATTGTGTTCATTAATGACTTCCTAGTTTACTCCCAGAGTCAGGAACAACATGAGGAGCATTTGCAAATTGTACTACAGACTTGGAGGACTAACCACCTATATGCAAAGTCCTTGAAGTGTGCTTTCTGGTTAGACTTTGTAGCTTTTTTGGGTCATGTTGTATCTATTGAAGGTATCAGCGTGGATCCAACAAAGGTTTTAGCTATTCGTGACTAGCCTCGGCCTACTACTCCTTCAAAGGTTCATACTTTTGTTGGATTAGCTAGCTATTATAGGCAATTTGTAGAGGGATTTTTATCCATAGCAGCTCCTATGACTAGATTGACCCAGAAGGATGTTCCCTTCTAGTTTTTTGAGGACCGTAAGTCCAGTTTTCTGAGGCTCAACGAGTTGCTCACTTCTGCATCAATATTATCCCTTCCAGTTGAGGGTAATCCATATATAGTGTACTGTGATGCCTCCGGTATTAGTTTAGGGTGTGTATTAATGCAACAAGGTAGCGTCAATTCATATGCTTTACGTCAGTTAAAGGTTCATGTGCGCAACTACCCCACCCATGATCTGGAGTTGGCTGTGGTAGTTTTCACGCTTAAGATTTTGAGACATTACCTCTATGGAGTTCATTGTGAGATTTTTCATAACCACTGCGGTCTGCAGTATTTATTGTGTCATAGGGAGCTCAATATTAGATAGAGAAGATGGAATGAGCTTTTGAAAGACCATGATATGAACATTCTCTACCATTTAGGAAGGGCAAATATGGTTATAGTCGCCTTGATCTGGAAGGCGATTATCATGGGTAGCTTGGTTTCCATATCTGTTACATCCCTTCTTTAGCTAACCATTTAGTCAGGTTGGAAATTTTATTTTCGAGCATAGTTCTTGTGTATGTTGAGGCTAGACCTACTTTATTTGATTAGATCCGACAACATCAGTATGAGGATAGATCTTTGGTTCATATTCTAAAGTTAGTTCTGAGGGGCGACTACAACGGTGCATCATTAGATTCATATGGTCTGTTTTGGATGGGAAGTCATAGTTGTGTTCTTAGGATTGATGAATTCATTCAGAATATTCTCCACGAGACCCATTGTACGATATATTCCATATATCAGAGCATAGTAAAGATGTACAGAGACTTGAGAAAACATTATTTGTGGTATTTCTGATGTTATGAGGTCTGTTTCCCAGTTCTTAAACTGTCAGTAGGTGAAGTTTGAGCACTGCAGACCAGGTGGTGTGTTGCAGCTACTCCCTATTCCTGAGTGGAAGTGGGAGGGGATTACCATGAATTTTGTTTCTGGACTTCCTTGTACTTCCAGGGGTTATGATTTTATTTGAGTCATCATGGATCGATTGACCAAGTCCATCCACTTCCTACTAACTTCCTCATCTTGGGGTGCTGAGGGAATTGCTGTCTCATATGTTAAGGAGGGTCTTTGCCTACATGGGGTGCTGGTTTCTATTATTTTAGACTGAGGTACACAGTTTACTTCACAGTTTTGGAGGACGGTACCTCATGAGATGGGTATAGAGGTAGCTCTGAGTACCAATTTTCATCCATAGACTAATAGTCATTCCAAGAGGACCATTCAGGTACTTTAGAATATGCTTCGAGCTTGTGTTATTTTAGGGAAATTGTGATAAAATTTGGCCTAAGAAAAGTTTTTGTATAATAACATCTACCATTTAAGTATTCATATAGAAGGCACCATTTGATGCTTTGTATGATATAGGTTGGTACAATAGTGTTGAGGTTTTCTTCAGACTTCAGATATGACCTGAGATGCTACAGAGAAGGTTAGAGTTATACAAGACAGATTGCGAATAACATAGAGTAGGAAAAAGAGCTTTGTGGATCGTAGACTTTAGTCTCTTGAGTTTAATGTTGGAGACATTGTTTTCTGTAGGTCACCCATGAAGGGTGTCATGAGGTATGGTTGGAGGGGAAAGCTTAGTCCTAGGTTTATTGGGCCATATGAGACCACTGAGTGAGATGACGATGTTGAGTACAAATTAGATCTATATCTGGAGTTAGAAGCAGTTCATTAGTTTTTTATATATCCATGCTTCATCTCTATAAAATAGACCACTCCCATGTAGTTCATCATGAGTCAGTTCAGTTGGACGATCGTTTGACCTATATACAGCAGCCTGAGGCTATTATTGACATAGATGTGAGACTGCTCAGGTCCATGGATATACTTATTGTGGGTGTTTGATAGGACCATTTTATGGTTTAGGAGGCCACCTGGGAGATGGAGAGAGATATGCGAGTGTAGTATCCCTATTCATTTGAGTCTTCAAGTACTCCCTTCTTCTTAACTTTTACGAAAGAAAGTTCCTTTAGTTGGGGATGTTGTAATAACCCTCGGGGTTTGTATATTCATGATTTCTCAATGTTTAGAGCATTTTTATAGTTTACCAGGCAATTCGTGACTTTCTAGGATCGATAGTTCAGTTTTCGAGTAGTTTTATAGCTTAATTCTCTTAAACAACCTATTATCATTGTTTCATAGGTTCCGTTAGGTATGTAATATTGATTACAAAAAGATTTTATATATGGTTTCTCGAACTTTGAATCTGGTTCCATTCTGAATCCCTTTTAGAATAATTTAAAAATCGGCCAAACCCAGTCCTTCTCTGCGTCCGCAGGTCCTCTTACCGCGTTCGTGGAGGTTTAGTTGCCTAGCCCGCCGCTTTAGCAGGGTGGTAGCCGTGTTTGCGGTGCCTACTTGACAACCCTATATATTTTCTTCTTCTTTATTTTTAAGACAAAATTTCATAAGTTTCTCTTAATGTTTTCCCTCTCTTGATAATATGTTAGTATAATTAAAGGATTATTTTATAATTGATGTTCTTGGAATCATGTTCCGGTCGTTCTACAATTGATTTCACTTGGTAATTCTTCGTTTCTTCTTTAATTATAAAGTTTCTCATAGTATATATACTTCCCAGGCTAGTTTCTTCATTTTTTTCCATTTAATTGAGCATGATTTTGTACCATATATTCTAATTGATGTGCTTTACGTATTGGTATAAATATTAGATTATTTCCTAGATATGCGAGGGTTCATAGACCCTATTTTTAGTTTGGATTTCAAACCTGCTATTCCTATAGCAATATGAATCTTATTTTACTCGTCTTGATATGTGGGTTACGTTCTTTCTTGATTTACGTGGTTCTACATTTATTCATGTTGTTCGATTGTCTCAGCATAATTATCGAGAATACCATCAGCATCCAGGTTGGCTACAACTTACTCTTTTTGTACTGGATATTTGGTGAAGCATATGTTTTGTAACTTGCCATCTCGGGGTTGGGTTACTAGTTTGGAGCCCCGCTACTATTATTACTTTGTCCTATGACCTATCTTGCTGGCCTTATCACTTGTTATATACCCCTGGATCTATGTAGCCCCATCCATATGTTTCACTCTATTTCTGGAACTTAGTTGGGGGTTGGAGGGGATTAAACTAGCAGTTTGAGGTTAGTAGCTATCCCCCGAACTTAGCTGGTGGCTACAAAGCCGATCTAGACTACGTTTTTAGCTGTGTTTGACGAGCATGCATGGTTATTTGGCCATGGACAATTGGTTGGGTACTTTTGGATAAAATATTATAAAATCACTTGATTTTTATTAATAATATCACCAGAGAAGGTTCTTACTTATTGTTATAAACATCTATACAACTACTGGGCAATATGGAGCTATTCTTTTATTCCATTTTGGTATTTTCTGGTAAATCTTATATGGTGACATATGGGTTTCCTACTGAGATACGATATACAGGCTGAGCCTGGGTTTTGGAAATTATTCCTGATGACTATGCCCTAGTTGTCTTTCCACGAGAGTTTTGCATGTGAGCTCGAGTCTATCCACGGGCCTTTCCGATATGGGTAGCTATGCCTGGGCATGATGCATAGCCTAGGGAATGGGTATCAATTGAGGTAGTGGTACACGATTTGAGTCCTCCATGGGTCCTACCTTGCGAGCCTTACTATCGGAGGTGCCATCTGCGGGGTTACTATTAGGACACATTTACTTTTGAGTACCCCTTTGTGTTGAATTTTTTCCATTTTGTTGTACCCTTCAGTATTATAGGGGGAGTCTTGTCGGGTTACTTTTATGCCTAGTTGTACCTTCCGGTAGTATAGGATGTCGGTAGGTTTTGTTGCTAGCTATGCTTTGTTTTTTTATCTTCCTTATGATACTGGTTACTCTCTTTACTTTATTTTCTGATAGATTAGTCACTATAGGCCTTGTATTTCTCTTTATGATCTTTTGTTGTTCTGGTTACGTTGGAACTCCAGTTATATGTCACGTTGCTCATGATTGCTTATAACTTAAGTTCTCTATATTTACACCCTGATAGATGATCTTACTTCGTACTTGTTAGCTATGACTATAATGTCTCCCTCTCTGACTCATATTCAATTACACTTTACCTTACTTTATTCTTGTTTTTTCCCGTCAGCCTATGATGACTACTGGTAACCCATTGTTTTTTATACTCATGCTATACTTCTACATCTTTTTTTGATACAAGTCCTAGTACGAGTCACCAGGGCGAGCATGATTGTGCAGGATTGATTAGAGCTGTTCAGAGATATGGTGAGCAATTGGCGTTCTTGTTGAACAATTCTCCTTCTAGTATAGAGTTGTCCTAGTTTTTGTTTAGGATGGATACTTCATAGTTTTTCCCCTTTGTAGGTTGTACTTTGTAGTTTTGTATATATAGATGCTCTACAGCCACGATACCAATTTTTGAGGATTTATTTTTCTATTATGTATTTATGTGTTCTTATGTTCCTTCACTTCATCTCTCTTCTCTTTTCTTTTGATACTGGTCCATCGCTTAACTCTCTGGGCAAGAGATATGCTAGTCTATAGGTGAGATGTATACGCCATAACTCGATTTTCATGTCATTACAGGTTGAGAGGCGAATTGGAATATGCGGTCGCATAACCATATCAGGGAGTTTACCATTTCAATTTGAAATTATGTGGAGCATATGCGGTCCGCATATAGCCACATGCTACCGCGTATTCCCTCCACATATTCAAACCAAAGACTGAAGAGAAATATCTCTTCACCATAAGGTGAATATGTGGTGCATATGCGGTCCCCATATTCCCTTATATCACTTCACGTGTGGAAAAAATTATAGAATTGGATTTTTAAATTAAATAATTATTTAACAATTAGTTTTTAAAGATTTTTTTTCCAAAAAATACTCTCTCGATTGATCATTTGCCAATTCATATTTAAATCCAAAATAGAAGTCAAAGCTTAGCCGAACAAGCAACGATGAAAGTGCGAGACACTTCTTCTTCTCAACGAATCAATGACATGAAAGTGCAACTCAATATATAGAGAAGAAAGTCTCTTTCTCCCACAAATATTGGAGAAATACTTCTACTAAAAGTGAATGCAAATTTTCTTCAAATTTTATTTTTTCTCCAAATTTATTTTCACCATTTTACATTCACTTTAAATCTATAGATTTAGCACTCATCTATAAAACCCAACAATATTATCATTACAAAAGGAGATTTCTAGTCTTAAGTCATAACCGTGTTCAACAATTTTTTTGTTGAAAATAATGAATAATAGAATCAGTGATTAAAGTTTCAGAGATATTGCACTCTAGAAAACTATAAAATCATTCAAAAATTGATCAACCATTATAACAAGTTTCATTTTTGATGTAGTTAATGGATAAAAAGCTCGTTTAATAGAAACAATAGCAACAAAAATAATAAAAGACAGCTTTATAATCAAATAAACAAGTTTTCGAGTTACAAACCTAACTTAACTAACACCTTGGTGACATTACTAATTCCCTTCAAGATGAAGAATCTTTATCAAAACCATGAATATAGACTATAAAATTATCAAGATAATAACTGAAACCCGAAACATGTTATTGTAAAAGCCATTCATATAATATTCAAATAACCTCATTATACAGTTTTGTCAAAATTATCAAATGAATTAACTAGATTCAACTAGACATACCAAGAAGTAAGTCAAATTCACAAAACCAAAACAATTATTAAGCTCTTGAAAATACAAATCACTAACAATATGAAATATTTCAATGTGCAAATGATGAAAAAATGTAACACCAAGAACTTTACTTTTTGACTTTTCAATAAAATAGCTAGCATTTATATCCGGGGATCATTACATCAGTTTATCATAAAAGAAAGAGACATATCCATCAATGATTTAAATTTTTTAATCTCTCATATTTTGTAGTCTTTGCTTTGCGAGAGAAAAAAATTTCATGGGTCCTTTTAGGTTAAATTTTGGGCCTACCCATTTTATTATTATTCAACAAAGCAAAATCTTATAATGAAATTGGCCTAATTCCCATTACGAATTTGATCCATATGGTAAAAAAGGGGCTTGAGGCCTGAACATGTAATAAAAAATAGAGGGGAGCCAGGTATAGGTTTTCATTTCCTTAGTTTTCTATTCTAACCCTTGCCTCTTCTCTTTCAATGTTTTCGATAGCTACTCTTATCAACTTTGGGATTCTTTGCCTTTTCTTATGGATTATTAATATTGTGCATCATTCCTGTGATGATTTTGCCGTATCATCTTATAGAAGTGAGCCTCTTTTTCTATTTGTTTCTAGTGTGTATTTCTAAATGTATCTTTGGTTTTACAATTCAACTCTCTGACAGAAAGGGGTAAAAACTTTTCAGTATAGAGGATATGGGCCATGGAGTTATGCCACCATCCTTGTAAGTATTTTTCCTTATGTTTTCCTATTATAGCAATAATCCCACATAAAACCTCTTCTTTCTTCAGTTGAAGCAGTAAGAGAGTACACCAGGATGCTTCTGTTCTCCTTAGTATAGGATTTTCTCCTTGTCCAGGTCTACAAACTGCATCTGACCAAAGATCCTTCTTTTTTTGCTCGCCTGTCCTTTTTTGTTGGATGAAGTACAGTAGGATAGAATACTCAGATTATAATAGTCTAGATAAAATAAAGCTAGTAAATATCTATCCTATGGGTAAATTGATTCCTAGATTGGTCTATTTTAACATCTTGAATGCTTTGCTTTGACTCTGATATATGGACTTGTATTTTATTCGTATTCACTAATTTCCTTGCTTGTAGTTCTAAATAATGGAATTGGCTGATATCTATGTTTTCCTTATCCAATGCTTGATTATATAGACAATCAACTAATTTGTTTTCTTTTCTCGTAATATATTGTATTATTGACCGTTTGTGTAACACCCTATGCATGGACTATCCTAGGAAGTCCAAACTCAGCTTAGAAAAGAAAACTAGAACAAAATTTATTTCTAAGGGGCAACAATTCGAGTCACAACTCAAGGGAGCCTATCACAACCTCATTTTTATCTTGTGGGAGCTTGAATAGAACCTTGTTAAATTTGAATCCTAGACAATGAGACAAAGTCACAACTCGTGGTATATAGTCATGAGTTATGGCATGGACTCGTGACACTCTGGTTCAGTATCTAGTAGCCTGATCCTTCATACCATGAGAGTTTCCTTGATTTATTTACCGAGTTATGTTTTATGATAGTGACTCGTAGTATGATAAGCTAATTTCTAGTAAACCAATCCTAGGACCACAACTCAAGGCACCAGTCATAATCCCTCACTATGAGTCTTAGACCCTCTCGTGGTGACCTGTGATAGAAAATTTCCTTTTGTTGCATTACACATTCGTCAACTGCTTTAGGATTTTTAAAGCTAATATATATAGCCCATGTCATGTTTCTCACAAGTCTTCAACACTTTAAAAAATATATACAAGAAAGAGGTAGGGTTTTCTCCCAAGAATAGTACGCTTAGGGTTCTTCTCAAATTCAGGTATGAGGTATTTAATGAGGGTTCCTTCCGTCCTCATTCCCAAACAGAGGTTTTTAAGAATTGTAAAGTATTGTGAATCTTAGGGTATTATTTCCCAAAGGTATGTATCTTAACTTGTCATTGTTCCTATGGTTTTAGTCTTGATAATTATGCATGAATTTGAGACTTTGAATTAAATATCACCATCATCTTAGTTTTACTTGAAAAGTACGATTTCACATGATTTAGTAAAAATTATGGTTTTTCTCATGCCTTTTAGCATAATGAAATCCTTCAACTAGATGTAGAACATCATAAAACTAGTTTTGTGAAATCCTACAAGGAATTAGCAAGGTTCATGAAAACTAGCATCACAATTTGTAACAGAAAATAAGGAGCGCCAACTAAACAATCATTTAGTCTTTTCATGTAAGATATAATACCCGATTGACCATCAATGACTAGAATTAGACCGAGCATCTAGATATCTCTTGTAAGACAACTTTTTATAATTAGATTATGAGCATAGTGCATTATTTTTGGAGGATTATTTAGCACCAGACAAACTAGTGTTTTTACTTGTTAGACACTGGTGATGTTCAAGTCTACCAAGTGTGTAGCTAACACAAGATCACCTTTATGACCTAGTTAAGGATCCTTAGCATAGATTATAGTTTATTTCCAACTGTGGAGGTTAGAGAGGTACTTTTTAGTATGGATTTATGACATCGGACTCCATGTTTCTTAGAATGGTTATGTCGGTTATTAGAAACTCCCTCCTCATGATTTATGATTTTAGAACTAAACAGTTGCATTGACCCAATAGATTATGATTTACTTATAATATTCTAGAAATATGATATGAGATTTATGATTTTAGATTACAATAGTTATGGTCATTTCACATGCTCACTAGACTTATGATATGACTTTTAGCACTTATCTCATGACTACTTTGTGCATTGATATTTATTATGCTTTTATGCATACACTCCCATACCTCTCATACTAGTATATTCGATATACTGACCCTCTTTTGTGGAAATAATATTTTATGAAAATTCAGATACAAGTCTTCCATCACATCCATGGGGTTAGTTAGAAGATTCAACATAGTAGCTTGGTGAGTCCTCATAGCATTGAGGGCCAGAGTTGTTCTCCTTATTTATTTCATTCATGCTGTACAAGACTTATGTTTAAGATTGTCTGTGGGTTTGTCTCAGTAGTTCATTCCATTGTTAGTAGAGGTTTTAGACATTATATTTAGTATGTTGATAGATTCGTCCTTTTTTTCCTGATTTACGACCAATTTATAAAATCCTGAAAAGTTTTTTGAGTTGTCTTTATTAGTATTTTTCAGTATGTCATTTATTGTTTCCGGTGTATATTTAGTATGTAACTAGGTGTATGTGCCAATGGTTAGATTAGGTCCACTTGTGGTTCCTAAGCACCGAGTCCCATACTAGGTGCAGACTCGGAGCATGACATACTTGGTATTGGAGTGCATGGTTCAAGTGTCCTAGGAATGTATTAAACCGTATTTATTAGAGTCTCGTTTATGTGTATGTAAAATTCCATACTTATAACAGAGAGGCTACCAAGTGTTTAGGAAAAAATCTCACTTTTTTGATGTCCTCTTTCGTGTTATAGAATCTAAATTGAAACTTCTTCTAATTTGTGATTTATACTTTCAGATTAATTATGCCTCCTCGTAGACAACCCTCACTTTTAGGCCAGGGAATTATCCAGCCTTCTTGAACCACTCAACCCGAGCAAGGAATCACCTTAAAGTTTTAGGA
>JBDJHY010287590.1:0-10120 GCA_039654485.1 Withania somnifera
TATATTAAAGACATATTCACAATATATACTATATACTAATGATATGGACATATACATATTATATATTAAAAATATATTAGACATATTAACAATATACTCATATATATAGTTATATACTATATATTAAAGACATATTAACAATATATACTATCGATATCGATATAAACATACTATATATTAAAGATATATTAGACATATTAACAATAAACAATATATATATAGTTATATACTATCTATTAAAGGCATATTAACAATTTATACTAACAATATATACTATATACTAGCGATATCGCCATACACATACTATATATTAAAGACATATTAAATATACTAATAATATACTACATATATATAGTATATATTAAAGATATATTAGACATATTAACAACGAATTATCCTAAAACGAATTATGATTTAGGTATCGAATTGGGAAAAGTGTTATCTGAATGGGATAGAAGTGTTTTTTGAAAAATTGGGTTGGCTAAACTGCCACGGCGTTTGGGATGGCTATATCTCAAAAAAAATCGTCTAAAACGGACATCAGAACGCAAAGTTATGACTGTTTGAAGTTTCACCGATTTATAACTACTTTTTTTTCCTTAACTTAGATATATATTATATACTAACGATATATTTATAAACTAACGATATATATTAAACATTCTAACGATATTTACTAAAGATACATACTATATACTAATGACATAACTAAATATGCTAAAGATGTACACTATATATACATGATATAAACACTATATATACAAGATATATATACTATACATATACTATATATATACAATATCTACAAAATTTATAATATATATCTTATATATATACGAGATATATACTATATATACAAGATATATACTATATATATTATATATACGAGATATATATATTATATATTAAAAATATATAAAAAATTAAAAATGAGCCAATCCAATCCGATCAAACAGACCGAATACCCGATAAATCCGAACCCACTGACACCCTTAACTGTAGTAGGTTTAGATTGCTATCCAAAAGTCAAACTTTGTATAGGGAATTTAGATTGATTGTACTCCATCCTTTTCATTCTAATTAATCCATGTTTACTTGTATACTCCTAAAACTCTTTTGATTATAAGTATATTTTATTAAATTAATATTATTAGTAATATTTTAAAATTTTAAATTAAATTATTAATATTTTATATAATTATTTAATAGTAGAAGTAATATGTAAGAAGTTGCAAAAATCTCTTAATTTATGAAAATAAACAAATAGATTAAAATGTCTCTTTTTGATATCGAAGCCAAGTAAAATAAAAATTGGTAAAGCCATGATCAAATCAAGACGCAGCCCTTCCTACTCTATTATTTATTTAACGCGCAACTATACCTTAGCATACCGTCTTTAAATATTAGCTAGAATATTTAGTCCAGTAACTATAATCTATAGATCTTAATTAATTAACTGGTTGCTAGATACCAAGATGGTCCCTAGGGGTGATGTCCATAGGAATGACGTTCTCGAGGGGGTCATCTCACATACATACTGAGTTAAAGCCTTTTTAGATTAATTGATACATGTATATGCATATATATATATATAGATACATATATATATATAGGTCCCCTAATTGGTGATTCTTCAAAGTTGGTAGGTTAGATTTGGTTGGTACGAGTGGCTTGTTCATTTTATCATGTGTAATGGTACTTAATGGAAAAAGATATTATGAGATCAGGTGATACATTACTGATGATGTAAGGCAATAGCCTAAATATGGGATCGATTACATTGCTGATGATGTAACGCAACGTCTACATTCATAGAACGAGGATGTCACAAAAGTTACGTTAAGCTTAGATATAGAACTGGCGTAATACTACTTAATGATTAAATTATTATGGTAGTCGATTCTACTCGATGTACATACACATGTTTGTTTGATAGTTGTCGCGCCCCAAATCTAGGGACGGGCGACCCGCATCTGGCTAATTAGCCCTTGTCGAGCGAACTATAGAGACAAAATTTTGGCATACAATCAGATACGGAATGAGGCTTATAGTTGTATGCAAATAGTAAGTAAATGGAAGTTACTAATAGAGGAGAGGCAAAGAGGGTAGAATTCTTATTAATAGCTTTTAAGTCTACAAGGTACGATGTCAAGCTCAGAGACAGAGATTGAGCTAGCTAAAATTGAAAACTATATATAGGTTGTCTGGTCAGATAGGACACATATGCATTCATCTAACGACCCTACTCGTTATTACACACTCTATCCCTTCTCGTTTTCAAAATTTATCCAAAAAAGTGTGCCCCTTCCGCCGTAGCAAGACTTGTTCTGCCACGACGATTCTTCCATAGAGGGCTTGTTCATTTATGGTTGTAGACACAGACAGCTGAGGCAAAAGAAGAATCTCGTTTTAGAAGTTTTTAGACACTATTTTTTATCAAAACAAAAGGGTTTTTCTCCTAAAATCACCCGAGGGGGGGGGGGGGTTAGCCACAATAGAACGAGGGACAGGATGCCCATGATGATAGAATATGTCTGTGAAAATCCTCCATGAATTCCATCATCAACCCAGGCTCACGCAGAAGGAGCACAAACTCATAAAATTAGCAGCAAAAGCTTGGCCCAGGTAGATTAGATTTAATGAGTAGAAGACTAGTTTACCTGATAATTTCATAACATAAAATTGAAGGAAAAAAGCATGTCTATGCCTATGATAAAGGAGATGAAGTGAATAAAAATATCTATAGGAACCTTGAACAAATCCTAAGAACTGTGTTATTGATTGATTTTGCTCTAGTGTGCTTTGTTATGCGTTGCACAGAAATTGTTGTAAATGAAACATATAGGGGTGATGACTGGTAATTGGTTTAGTAATGAATCTTGTTGAGTTCCAAAAATAATAAGTTGTATGTCATTATATGATAATGTGAGAATGGAATTATTTTTAACGTTGATTACTGGTGATGATGGAGATATTTAGTGGATTAGATAACTTGAATGAATTGTGAATATGGTATTACGTAATTGGGGGGGGGGAGAGAAAAACAGTAGTGATGGGCTTGAATGCGCTGGTTATAGGTAAAGATGTTAGAATCTAAGTTATGGTATTCGTTCATTTTCGGTTATGGTAGTCTCCCTAAATTTTCCACTATTCTTTCATTTTATGTAGTTTTTCTCTTTTCAGTTGTTTAAGAGTTAAGAATATGTATACAAATTCATAGAGGTTTGTACTAGTGACTCTAAGTTTTCATAAGTGATGTATTCAAGTCCACATTTCTCTTGACTTTTATCGAGAAAGTAAAGTTACGACTATTATTGGTTATTAAATGTTACTTTTGCATTTTCGTATTTCATTTTATGCTTGTATAATTTTGGTTGGCTTACCTAACTGTGAGTTATATAGGTATTATCACTTTCACATTTTTTTTGTTGTGACAGTATTGTTACATACTAAAAGAAATAAAATCTATAAACTACTATAGCATCAAACTTCATAAAGCAAATTGTCATAATGATCCTTACAGTTATTTTTGCGTTTTTACATTTATTTTCTTTTTGCATTTTAGAACTTTCCTATTGTGTCTCTAAGTCATATGTGACTTATTGAGACCGGTGGTTCGATTCTCGAATTGTTCATTTGGTAGTTATGTCTGTTTCCCTATTTTAGAGGCTTATCTGTTAAAATTATTGAATTCAGTCAACTTTCAATGAAAATGATCTCAAAATTGAATTATGACAGTTCCCCTTAGTTTCAGAACACTGATTTTAGTCTAGACGAACTCTTGGTTTGTGTCTGGAGGCCTTGATTTTAGTTTTAACTGGTTTTGTGTATTTTAAGCATTTTGGAGTTCAAAAGTTTGATTTCGGTTTACTTTTCGTGATCGAAGCCTCAGATTAAATGTCCATCAGCGTCATCAACTCGGGAATTTCAAGTTTTGAATTAAGTGAGTTGTTTGTTCGGGCTTGGGGCAAACTGAGCTCATTTTTAAATACTCGATTTGAATATTTGTGTTTTTGACTTAGAGTTGACTTTAGTTAATATTTCATTGAGATAATCTAAGAAATAAATTTCATCTACGCTGTTGAGTCCGATATATTATTTCCATGCAGATAGAATTTTAGGTTTGAATTCATTGGTTTCTAAACGCATTCTGAGCATCATTTCGAAGTAGGTTTTGGTTGTCTTTAGCATCAGTTGCTGCTACAGCCATGCTTAAGCCTTCATAATCATAAAGATCTGCCTCAGTTGATCTACGTGGTCACATCATTCCTACATGTGAGATCGACCCACATTTCCTTTGCCTTATACAATCGCAGAGTATATTGCATACGATCACGATGCTTATTAGTTCCCAGCTCCGCAATCGCGAAGTGCAAGTGTCTGGCAGTATAAAATCCTTGAAATTTAATATTTACCCATTTTCTTCAAACTATTCACTTCCAAACACTAAAAGTTCACCATTTTCAATCCTTGGGCATTTGCATGCGATCGTAGGTGACGTTGGTATCAATATTTCTTCAATTATTCTTCAATTATTGGTATGTTTAGTTTTATCCAAATTTTCTCAAATTCTAAAAGTTGATTCTTCACTTTGATTCATTAATGTTAGCTTATTTCTTTCTCATCTTAGCTTTAAAATTTGGGAATGAGTTCCCTACGATGTGGGAATATTTTGACACCCTTTGTTCAAAGTTATGGATTTGCCGGCTCGTTGGACCGTTTTGACTCGAATTTTGATTCCGACTATAACTATTATGAGTATCATTTGACTCATATTAATGCATACATTATTATTTTTTTAGTTTCTTGATCATTAGTGAATTTTTGGAGTTGTTGGAGCATTTTATGCTACTTTTTATTGATATTTGCAAGCTTACCTTCGGACATCAGGTAGGCTATAGCTTACCAATATTAGACTTGGATGATATTGGAAATAATTATAGTAAAATCCATCCTTAGGTTGGGCTCTTAGGTTTGGTACCCTTAACCTTGTTCGTTTCTTTAGTCCGCTTTTTGGTTATGCATTGGTGTTGTATTTGAGATTATAATTTACCTTATGACCTTGTGTGGTCCTTATTAAATATGGAACATATATGACGGGATTACTGAAAATGTCCATGAGTCGCGAACATCGACTAGCTGGTTCTAGATTGTTGTAGTATCCGCATTTATGCAAGGCCAGCAGGAATTGTTTGGGATATTGTTTGTAGTTGAGCATACCATCATCATAAAACTCATTTTATGCATTGGTTTCTACTATTTTATGACCAATAGCCCAATGTCACTGATTTTAAAACCTTTCGTGGCCTTATGTGCTCGTTTTCAATATAATCGGACTAAAGTAAGTATTAATTAATGGTTTTTACCAACTTTTTATAATTAAAAGGCTAAGTAAAGATATAAACATTATTTTGACGTACTACAAAACTTGGTGATGCCTGAATGCTAGATAGTGATTATTTATACTAGTTTTAGACTCAGTGATACCCGAGAAACTATATTGAGATTAAATTGATTTAAACCTGGTCAGTCCTAAGAACTCAATCATATATTAATATCGTAAGAGTACAGATTTAGTTTGAGTATTGATATAGCATGTAGTGATTCCCATCATGGATCTTATCGATCCGAGCTAGTATTCGATCGAAGGATGGGTATATGGGGGGTAGAGGTATATCGAGAAAGACCTTCCATAGGTCCTACCTACCTTACCTATGGGTACTGGTGGAGGATTATACATATTTATTTTTAGCATTGCATCATATCATTTTTCATCTTCTACTCTTGGGTGTTGTTTGATGGTTGTACTCTCCGGTCGTATTTTTAGCATTGTGTCATATTGTTAAGATGCAATATAAGTACATATCGTTTTGCATCTTCTACATAATGTATTACTTATATGTACTCACATTGCGTTGGCTATTTGGAACTCATACTATATTTTGCATCTTTCTGATATAGATTCGGGTATAAGTCATCCTCATTGATTCTGTGAGCTCTAGTTGTTTATCCAAATTACTAGGTAGAGGATGATCCATGGCATTAGGATCCTACTATATCTTATCCTTAGTTTTCTTACTATTTTTCTTAGATTCTACAGGCAGTGACGTATACTTTTCAGAATCGTACTGATCTTACAGTTATTGTAGTGGCTTATGTACTTGATACCGATTTTGGTATATTATGTATCATATTAGACTTCTTCTTATCCCTGTCACCTTATATTCTGGCTTTATCTTCCATTTCTAGTTCTTTATATTACTTTACATACTTGTTGAATGGTTCTCTTACGGTAAGATGTATGTGCCCTCATGACTTAAGAAATTAGGTCATAACAAATTGATATCAGATTGCTAGGTTTGTAGGTATCCTCGGTACATGAGCCAGTGTAAGGTAGAGTCTTGTGGATCTGGTACGATGACATTCGTATCCTATATTCCTGAGGATACAGTGATTTCTTTAAGAATCCATTCTCTTTTCATTTCTATGTCAAGTGTTATATCCTAGTTAGTCTCTTGAAATGTTATTTGTTCGGTTGTTCTTGTTCACTCTTCTGTAGATGGAACATACACAATCATCGAATACAGTAGGAGATGAAGAGCCTACCACACCACCAACTAGCTCTCCAGCAATAGGTCGAGGTAGGGGTCGTGCTCATAGATAAGGCTAAGTTTGAGGGCATTACCATGCTTCACCACCCATTAGAGTTGTTTTGCCTGTTAGTGTTTCAGAGGTTAAGCCTCAACCTGTACCATTTTAGTAGCCATCAGTGGGTAGGGACCAGCTCTATTTTCTCCTATTCCATCTTTAGTTCCAGTTTTTATTTCAGATATAAGAGGTTATGTACTATAATATTTGGTTATGTCGCGTCATTGGACAGGTGGGGTTCAGACTTTATCCACAAGTTTATTGGTTTGAGAGTGTTGCTAGTACCTACTTCTTTTGGTATGGGTACACCACTATCTATTTCAGCCTTTCGATTCATATGCCTCCAGCATAGGCCTATACTCTGTCAGCACCTGCAATACCTACTCCTTCTATTGCTCTACCCATGCCCTCGGATCTGCCTATGTATGACTCCAATCAGAAGGCAATGGGTAAATTTCTGAGGTTGGATCTTTCCAGGTTCACTGGTCCACCGAGTGAGGATACTCAGGAATTTATTGATAGATGACAGTAGTGGTTGCATAACCTCAAACTGTTAGAGTCTTATGGTGTAGAATTTACTGTATAGAAAATAGGCGGCCAAGCCAAGAAGTGGTAGAGATTATTTTCTATAACTAGGTCAACCGATCCTATCCTATTTCTTAGAGTTTTTTCTTGATGCTTTTTTGGAGAGGTATATCTCCCGTACAAAGCAGGATCATAGGAGAGAGGAATTCCTTAGACTTCAGCTGGTTCCATGTATGTTACTAAACATCATACCCAGTTCCAGATGTTGTCTGAGTATTGGGACAACTATATAACGACTGAGGTAGAGAGGATCTGTCATTTTATATTTGGTTTGGATACTGATATTCTCTAGACTTTTGGGATATTAGTTGCTACTATGGAATTTTTTAGGATATTCTTAAGCATGCCCGTACAGTTAAGGGTCTTGTTCATGATGAGAAAGATAGAGAGGATAAGAGGCCACATAATCAGGGTTGGTTTAGTGACTTAAGATTTTGTGGTAGGGGTTCTAGATCTTAGGGTAGGACCCTGCTTCAGTATAAATATCAAGGAAAGTGTAATAATCCCATACAGGCTTTTTTTTACAGACTTCAGGTAGTAGTTTGCACAGTTTTGCTTTTGAGGGTCAATCATTGAGGGGTGTGACTTTGGGTTCTATAGGCCATAATGGCCATTCTGGCTCAGCTATTTCATCTCATCAGAGTAGGCCGACGGGTCGTATTGTGAGTGTGGCTCTATGGGACACTTTTCTAGATATTATTCCTAGTCGGGAATAGTTTAGACTAATGTTCAGCCTTTTATTGCTCTATTTCCTATCCCGTCCTGGAAATTTAGGGTAGTGCCACCTCAAGGCAAGGGTAATGGTGCTCTAGCTAGAGGTTCTCCTCTGGGTATAGGGGTGGAGGCCATGAGGGCGGTCGTAGTAGTTTTCTACAACATATATATGATATTCCAGGTAGACCGAGGCAGAGGCCTCTGATGTAGTGGTTACAAGTTCTATTTCTGTGTGCTATCAGCTCACTTTAGCTTTATTAGATCTAGGACCTACTTGCGCCTATGTGTATTCGTATTATGCTCCATGTTTGAGTTTAGATAGTGAGTCATTTTCTATGCCTTTATCTATATCTACCCTAGTAGGTGATTCTTTAGTAGTGAATTGCGTTTTGAGATCCTGTTTTGTGATTATTGGGAATCTTGAGACTTGGGTTGATTTGAAATTGTTGGATATTGTTGATTTTAATATGATACTGTGTATAGATTGGTTATCCCCCTATAGAGCATTTATGGATTTTTATGCCACGAATGTGACCTTAGCTATGCCCGATGTATCCCTGGTTATATGGTAAGGTTAGGTTAGTCGCGTATCAACTAGGATCATCTCTTGCCTTTAGGATAGTCGCTTAGTCTCGTGTGGTTTTTTGTCTTACCTTACATATGCTAGAGATATGATTGTTGATGCTTCTTCTCTTGAGTCGGGACTGTTGTTAGTGAGTTTGTTGATGTGTTTCTGACCGACCTCCCTGGCCTACCACCTGAGAGAGACATTGAATTTGGTATTCATTTTGAGCTAAGAAGCAGGCTTATTTTTATAGTTCCCTATTGTGTTACACCCGCTGAGTTGAGAGTGATTAAGACTCAACTTAGGGACTCAACTTTAGGATATATTAGATAAGGGATTTACTTGGCCTATTGTTTCACCTTGGGGTGCCCCGTGCTATTTGTGGAGAAGAAAGATGGCTATATGAGAATGTTTATTGATTATAGTCATCTTAACATAGTCATTTTAAAGAACAAGTAGCCTATGCCCCGAATTGATGATTTATTTAACCAGCTTCAGGGTTCTGCTATCTTTTCTAGGATTGACTTGAGGTATGGTTACCACCAGTTGAGGATTAGGGGGATGACATATCTAAGAAAATATTTAGGGCATTATAAGCATATGAGTTCCTATTAATATCTTATAGGTCTAATAATTCCCCTACGAGTTTTATGGAGTTTATGAACTATGTGTTTAGACCCTATTTAGATTCATTTGTGATTGTGTCCATCGCTGGTATACTGGTGTATTCGAGGAGTAGATAGGATCATGATAGGTACTTATGAATTGTTCTTCAGACATTAAGAGACCCTCGGCTTTATGCCAAGTTCTCATAGTATGAGTTTTGTCTCGAGTCAGTTGCATTTCGTGGATATGTGGTGTCCAAAGAGGGTGATATGGTAGATCCTACTAAGTTTGTAGTTGTCATAATTGGATGAGACTTACTACTCATACTGAGGTTCGTATTTTTATTGGACTTGTTGGGTATTATCGTTGTTAAGGGTTTCTCTTCCAGAATGGTGCCATTAACTAGATTGACTAGAAAGGATGTTCCTTTCTAGTAGTTTGATGAGTGTAAGGCTTGCTTTTAAATTCCTAAGAATATCCTTCCCTCTACTTATGTTTTAACTTTATCGACTGAGTGTTAGAATTTTTCATTTTATTGCAATGCTTATGGTGTTGGTCTTAGTTATGTACTGATGAATTAGGGTCTTGTTATTGCTTATTCTTTGAGGCAGTTGAAGGTTCACAAGCTCAACTTCCCAACTCATGATTTGGAGTTTGTGATGGCAGTTTTTGTGCTTAAGATTTGACGCCACTATCTTTATGGGGATCATTATGAGATTTTCATCGATCATGATTATGGTGGTAGACTTCAGTACATTATCATCTATAGAGAGCTTAATGATCACCATCGGAGATGGATTGAGTGTCTAAAGGACTACGAAATGACAATTTTATATTATCTGGGCAAGCCAAATGTGGTAGAGGATAACTTGAGCTGGAAGTCGATGAGTATAGGTAGCTTCGATGCTTTATTAGTTTTTGAGAGGAACTAGCCTTATACATCCGATCTTTGGCTAAATAATTGGCTAGACTTGATCTTACATATTTAGCTCGTGTACTTGT
>JBDJHY010287601.1:0-10120 GCA_039654485.1 Withania somnifera
CGATTGCCTTTACATTGTTCCCTGTGGATTCGACCTCGACTCATAAGTTGGGTAAATATACTTTGACAACGACCGTCTATACTTTTAGATTGATTTTAGAGTGTAATTGAGTGCTATCACTAACTTTAACAGAGTTGGCATTGGAGCAGTACTAGTTTCAGAATCAAGTCAACATTTTCCAATCACAACAAAATATGACAGAGTACGAGGCGTGTATTCTTGAACTTAGAATGGCTATCGATATGAATATACAAGAAACTTTTTTTAAAGTACATTCATATTTAGTGGTTCATCAAGTGCAAGGTGAATGGAATGCCAAGAATGTGAAGATATTTCCAAATCTGCATTATGTAAAGGAATTATGCAAAAGATTTGTCAAGATAGAATTTAGATATGACCCGAGAGATCAAAATGAGTTCGCGTATGCATTAGCAACCTTGTACTCCGTGATTCAACATCCAAACAAAAATTACATAGATGTAAGGTCAATGTACAGGGTCAACTGGCCTATTATTTTTATATAAATGAAGAACCAGATAGAGAACCTTGATACTATGCTATCAAAAAGTATCTTAAGGCAAGAAAATACCTAGAAGGCATAACTAGTATTCAAAAGAAAATAATTTGGACATTGGCAAATCATTTTTTCCTAAATGGAGAAATATGTTATAAGAGAACTCCATATTTGGAAGTGTGTTAACGCTCAAAAGTCAATCAAGTTAGCTGAAGAAATATAGGATGTACATGCAAACCACATATGAGTGGTTTCACCTTAGTAAGAAGATTCTACCAGCTAGTTATTTTTTGATGACTATAATAGAATGCATTTGTTTTGTTAGAAAATGTAATTAATGTCTGATTCATGGTGACTTTATTAGGATTTTATGTAACGAGCACAATGTGATGAGTTCTCCTTGGCCATTTACATATTGGGCATGGATGTCATTGGTCCTATCAATCCAGCCACATCAAATAGACACAAATTCATTCTGTAGCTATTGATTACTTCATGAAATGGGTAGAAGCATCTTCATACAAATCTATGACAAAGAAGGTAGTGATAGATTTTGTTTGCAATAATATTATTTTTTGATTTGAAATATTTGTGAGAAGTTTAAGATTACTTACCATCCACTCCTACAGATCTAAGATGAATGAAGTAGTTAAGGTGACCAACAAAAACATTTACAGAATATTGTGGAAGATGGTTGATAATTACAACCATTAGCACGAGAATATTCCATTTTCACTCCTTGGACATCACACCAAAATTAGGACATCGACTGGGGCAACGCCTTATTATTTGTTTTATGGAACAGAAGCATTAATAACGGCAGAGTAGAGATACCATCTGGAAGAGTTATTCAAGGAAATGAATTAAGTGATGCCAATGGATACAGATTCGATATGAAAAGTTGATTTTTATAGATGAAAAAGGGATAAAAGCAATTTTCCATAGACAAATTTATCAGAATACATTGGCCAAAAAATTCAGCAAGAAAGTAAGACCAAGACAGTTCAAACTAGTACAGTTGGTGTTGAAGTGTATATTTTTGCACCACTATGAAGATAAGGAAAAGTTTTCACCAAATTGGAAAGGGCTTTACATAGTTCATCGTGTACTGACTGGGGGAGCACTGATTCTAGCATAAATAGATAGCGAAGTGTGGCCAAAAGTCATCAATGTAGATGTTGTTAATAGATATTATGTCTAAAGGTTTATATCTTATTTTTTATGTAATTTATTTTTATGTATTAAAAGTTATGTTTGACCTAATTTCCAGGTGAGATATATAGGAAACCTACGCTGCGTCTGGCCTCTTAAGTAAAAATTCCCCAAAATCTCATCTATTAGTAATATACACTACATTTGTCCTAATTTTCCTTAGCAGGATATGTAGGTGGACATTATTTGCCTCAGGTACATTATAAAAAAATTAATCCCCTTTTATTTTGTAAGTAACGAACTATGTTTGACCTGATTCTTGATGAATACGTAGGCAAACCGAGGAGGGTTTGGCCCCTTAGTTTTAAATTTTTAAAAATATACTCATGAATTATGCTTGTCCTAATTCCCTTGGTAGGATATGTGGGTATCCTATCTAAGGCTTGGTCTCATCATGGAAGAACATCAGCATAACTCCTATGACATAAACTAGGATAGTTTAACAGTTTTATTGTAGAAGGTATCAACAAGTCATCAAAGAAAGTATGATAAACCAAGTCATCGGACAACATAAATTTTTGGATAAGGATATTTTCTTTGCTTCATAACATTTCATAGTCTAAAGCTTGGCAGAAACTCTTCACCATTATATGTATCCTTATTTTTTTATCTAATTATTTATTTATTATAATTATTATTATTATTTATCTTCTATTTTAAATAATTTTCAATTACATATTTCTCTTATCATTAATTTCTCAAGACTTAGAATAGACGGAGGTTGCAAGTGCCAAATAAGGTTGAAAGAACAAAGTATCAAGAGTCAAAACTACAAGGTCAATGCAAATCAACCTCCCCCCAAACTTATAAATTTTCTCTGAGTGCAGGTTTTTTAGATTGCCAAATGCTAAAGGTCAATATTATTTGTTGCCTTACAAGAATTATATATTCTAACAGTTTGAATTTCTTGTAATATATAGAAAATTATGTCTCTCAAATGGCTATGATCTTTAAAAATCTATAATTTCAAGAATTTATAAATGTATTGATACACAAGTGCTTTCGAATACAATTTACAAATGCCTTAAAAAGGCATGACTTTCAATTACTTTGCATAAATGCTCTCAAATGCACTGTGAAAATGCTTTCAGATGTATTGCACAAATGCTTAAAATACTTTAAAACACACAGCACATGCACCATTAAATATTTTAGATGCTTTAAAATGCATTGCATATGCACCGCACAAATGCTTTAGATTTATTCAAATGCACTGCACGTGCACCGCACAAATATTTTTTATTCTTTCAAATGCACTGCACATGCATGCACAAATGCTTTAGATTCTTTCAAATGCACTATACATGTGTTGTCAAAAATTCTTTAGATGATTTAAAATACATCGCACAAATTCTTTAGATGCCTTAAAATATGTTGTGCATTCATCGCACAAATGTATTCAAACACTTTAAAATGTACCTCATGTAAATACTTTAAAATGCACTACATGGTCATTAACTGCTTTTGATGACTTCCAAAACTACTTCATAACGCACCATATATTTTCTTTCAAATGTATTGTACAACTTCTTTTCTTTCAAACATATCATTTTCATAAATTATTGGCTAAAAAAAAGCCTCATTTTCATTTATCATTGCCGGAACGCACCGCTCTCATGAATCATCAGCCTAAAACCTCATTTTCATAAACTTTATCAAAGTCATTATTTCATTTAAATCATCTCGACCTACAACAAAGGCCACATTTTTCATAAATTATTGTTTGAGAGGCATTATTTTCATGAGCATACCTTGCATTGATCTACATTTAATAGTTATTCACTAACTATTTTAGCTAGTTTAAATTTTGCAGGAACTTTAGCACAATGTGTAACTATCTCTTAACAGTAAACTGGGGCAATTTGTTGGGAATGGTAATCATACTCCCTATGAAAGTTAAGGATTTACCTCTAACTTCGCTTGGCTCTACTATCAAAGTACTTTTCTTGTGTGAAAATTTGGTGATTAAATTCTCTCATGTTCATCTTTTGAAGTCCTCAAAACTCTAATATACTTTCAAAATCACTAGTGTCATCATAATTCAATAATGGAAATAATTTTTAGAAAAATTTGCATAAGTTATGATTCCTTATTTATAGGTATCATGACACTTTCAGAACTACAGGAACATGATTATCATGCAACCCGAGATATGTAGGCAATTCGGAGACTGGAGTCCGGCAGCAATACTCCCAATTTTTCCTTTTTTCTCTATGCTTATTCTTCAGACTCCATCAAATGGAAAAAAAATTGAATACTACTTGTTTATCCAAAGACTCTTACATCATCTTCGATCAAACAGGGGTAGTTGTTGACACCCAATTATATCTCGGTTTTCTTCAAGTTATTTCTTTGATTCTAATTATTTTGATAACTTATGAACTCATATAAGCTATTTTTATTATAATTACAAGTCTATGAATATTTTCATTTTGGAATTCTTACTAAAAAATATCGTTTACATAGTTTTATTATTATTATTATTATTATTATTATTATTATTATTATTATATTTATATTTATGATTATTACTATTACTGCTGCTGCTGCTGCTGCTACTACTACTACTACTACTACTACTACTACTACTAATTAACTAAATTATTTATTATTAATTTTAAAATTATCAATCATGGTCACGTCATTAATCATTTATTATTTATGATATAGTTATGTAATTCTTATAACATTATATAAATTTTTATTTTTAATTGTACTTTAATTTTTAACAATTTAGTTAAATACGTAATTATATATATTAAGCATATTTTTATTCTTGATTTAGAGATCAAAGAAATTATACTGAAGAAAGTGTTTTATTAACTCAATTCTTCTTGATCCAAATTTAGGTAATCTATAGCCTAAAAACTAAACCTAACTTACGGGACATGCTTCTATTCTCCATCAAACAAGCCAACCACACATCTTCCGCATGCCTCACATTCTCAACCCTCCCCTGCCAGGTGTCATGCCTCTATGGGTTTGTCAAAATTCGCCTCCAATCCTAAAATCGGATTAGGTCTCTTCCTTTCTTCTCTCAATCTAATGCTACTCCACTTTCCACTTTTGGAGAAGAGTTCACCGCTCTTTCACCATGTCCAGATGCTCCTCCTTTCATTTTTGTGCAAACCTTGATAACTTCATTAGATTTTCTCCATTCATGGTAGATTTAGTCAAGTATAATAATAAAATACATCTGCATAATTTGACTCACCAAGCTTAGATGATTGATTTTACAAAGATAGATATTCAAAAATTCAAATGGCTTCTCCATCCTTTTAAACCCTCCCAATAAGAAGGCTTAGAACCTTAGCATTTTCTCTATAAATACAAGCTTTTGGCATTTCTTTTTTGATATGCTTTGCATCAGTTCTTAAGTAAGAAAAACTTCAATAAAACCCACAATTGAGAAATGTAATAATTTGCTCGGTCATTTCTTTGCCTTTCGACTATTATGCTTAGATCCATTTGGTAGTTTCCTCAAGTCCTCTATGACTTGTTGGGACTTGTATCTCAGTGCCCAGGTGACTCATTTGCTTGTTATCTAAGTTTTCTTATTTTGAAGTTTCAGTTTTGCAACAGTAGAACTCGAGAGTGAAATAGTAGTAAATGCATTCGAAATCAAATTTTGATAGTTTTATTAGCTCTAAAATACCGATTTTGGTCTAGATGGATCCTAAATTCGTATCCTAGGCTTTTTTTTTGAGTTTGGGTTGTTATGTGGAAATTCAGCCCAACCAAATCTCATTTTGGAGCCTGGATGGTATTTTGATGGTTAGGGGGTCATATCGGGATTCTGCTGATTTTATTAGCTCCACAATATCAAATTTAGGCTAGTTGAGTTATTGGTTTGCTTCCCGGGGTGCCCAGGCTTGTTTTGGGTAGGTTTTTGGAGGTCCTTAGTTAGGCTCCTTTTTTATCCTTTTCGGTTTGAGGTCATTTTCTCTTAGGTGCCTCAAATGGTTATTTTTTTGATTCCTTTGAGTATGTGGTCTATTTTCCACCAAAAATGCACTTTTGGTTTGTTCGAATTGGACTTTAGTTGCTCGTTTTAGACTTCTCGAAGTTTCCTCATTTTGCCTTGTTTGCTACATGTCATAGACCGCCCCTGCGCCCAAAGGGCTGCCCTGGAGAAGCTTTCCCTAGCGCTTCTGCGAGGTTGCACCTATGGCCAAAAGGGAGCCCTAGTGACCCCCTACACTCTATAAAAAGGGCATCATATTTCCAGCTTTTGGCATTTCGTTCTTGGTTAGTTCTGTGGTTTTGGGGATGGTTTGAGGTGTTTTAAGTCATGAGAAGATCCAGGCAGTTGCATGGGTGATCGTGGGAGTTCGCAGTGCTTGGTTTTCCAGTTAATTCTCATTATTTCCACTTTTCTTTAAATGTGCAAAATGTTTTATTTCATTACTTTAGACTTAGTTTTACATTTTGATTCATCGTCACCTTAAGCTCATTTTTGAACCACGAGTCCCCCAAGCTAGGGATATGAGCTAGTATATTTAGTTTGTTTTTCCAGACTGTGGGGCCCGCTTTTTGACCCGGGTTGTTATTTGCAATACAGGACTTATTATTCCTATTTTGATCCCTTGACTTGTAATTTATTTAGCTTTGGGTGGTATCATGGTGTTGGAGCTTCGGGTTCACTATGCGCACACTTCAAGGATTTTTGTCATCGTCCAATTAGGCTAGGTTTATTTATGTGCACTATAGAATGGTTATAATTAATATGCTTGTGATATGGCTAATAGTGTAGGTTGGGTTATTTTGGTTGATTATTGTATTTCTATTGATATTCTTATTGGATTTTGGGGGTCCGTGAGAGGGAATAGAGGGAGAGGGTTATATGCTCAGGTGTTGGTTCCACTGTGTATAGCTCACTGACCTTGGGAACTATTTAGCTGTCACACGACGAGTGTGGCGAGATAAGCTCGTAGCTAGTGGCCTTTGGCCGATCCTAAACTTCGTTTACTTTTCCTTTTTATTGTTATTCATCTTGTTGTTATTGTTGTGTTGATACCCTTTTATATTTATTATTTGGTTTGGAGACTTGGCACTAATTTTTTTAGGGCAAGGTGCTGATTATTGACACTGACATGGGTATGTGTCCGATGTTGATTATTGACACTGACAGGGTGTGTGTGTCCGATGGTATTGTTCTACTTTAATTTCCTGCACCTTTATATATTTTCATTAGTATGATGTGTGTTCACCGAGCTTAAGAGAGAAGTCATGGTAGGTTTTGCTATGCTGTTTATGCTTACCGGTAGGATGGGTACCAGGTAAGTTTTTTTATGCTGTTTGAACTTACCAATGTTATTGGACTCCAGGTAGGTCTTTGTGTGTTTACCTTCTATTCCTTACTTAGCGGTTTTCTTCTATTCAATCTTTATTCGTGGTTCATGCGTATATTATATCATGATTAGTGGAGCTTCACTGAGCTGGAGCACAGGTATGTTTCTTTACTTCATTTCTGGTTTCGAATATTGGTATCTGTAGATTGCATCTACCATGTTTAGTTCCTGTAGATCTATTATGGCACATTCAATATCTTACTCCTTTGCTTATTATTAGTTTTACTATTCTTTTACTATTTCTTTACTATTACCGACCTGATGTACTTCCTCGCTTTTATTAATCATATTTTATTTTAACCCAGTTGGCCGATGATGTCTAACGGGTACCTTGTTTGGTACTTATATTGCACTTCTGTACCTTTTTTTGTGATGCAGATACCGGTAGGGGTTATCAGTAATGTCGTGATCATGCGGGGTAGATCTAGCTGATTTGACGAAGATTATGGTGAGCTTTGTCATTTGAGTCGACCGTGGTTTCCTTGACTTTGGCTTGCTTTTATTCGATCCATGCCAGGCCTTGTATTGTATTTTCTTTTACATGAGTTACCTCGTATTTTATATCTTTTGATATATTTTGTATAATGGCTTCATATGCCACTGACACCTGGTTTTAAGAGTTGGGTTATGTATAATTTCCTTTTGACCTTCATCCTTTATGTATTGTTTATGCTTTTCCTTGCTGCATTGGTTGTCTTGAGAGTTTTTAGCCCATTGTGCGTAGCTCCTAGCTATAGGGTTAGGTTTGTCTACAAGAGGGCCATAGACGCCATCATTACCGGATATTTTGGGTCGTGACAGAGTGGTATCAGAGCTTAAGTTCACCAGTCTCATTGTCATTGGACCAAGTTCCTAGTAAAGTCCTGTGGATTGATGCGTAGACATTTGCATCTAATCTTTGGGAGGCTATAGGGTACCTTAGGAAACACTGTCCTCTTTTGAATCTTATCGTGCATTGTCATTCATAATTTTTTGGAACTTACCTTGACCTCATTCCTTTGCAGATGATCCATACCAGAGGATCTTTGGTAGATCAGGACCCTCCCTAACAAGCCAGGAAGGGGTAGGAAAGGACGTTCTGCAGGTTGCTATTGCCTCAGCTACTTCACAGCCACAGACACCCTCCGTGCCACTATCACAGCCTATTTAGCCACCACCTGCCGCATTCAGAGACTTATTGTGGAAGATTCTTCAGATGTTACATGGTACTACGATAGACAGGCTACAATCATCTGCACAGGGAGCAGCACAGGGTGTATCGCAACCCCCAACTTCTGCAACTCCAGCACCACCATTAGCAATACCACCGGTTGCACTATCTCAAACTACTACCCCTGCACCAGCATTAGCTCGTACTATACCCACATTTGAGATATGGAAGATGTTGGACCATTTCTTCCAGGTTGCCCCCACCAGGTTCTCGGGAGCACAGGGGAAGCACCCTCATAGTTTGTTACTGTTGTGAGGAGCGTCTTCAGACATTAGAGCACCTAGATTCTCACGGGGTAGAATTCACATCATATCTGCTTAAGGGTACCACCAATCGATGGCGGCAGATATTTTGGGATTATAGACCGCCAGGTTCAGCTTCGCCTACCTGGGACAGTTCAGAGAGGTATTTTCTAGCCCAGTACATGCCTCGAAGTGTCTATGAGGCATCACGGGCACAACTTGAGGTATTAAGATAGGGTTCGATGACAGTCTCGGAGTATAAGGTTAGATTTATTAATTTATCTAGACATGCCGGAGATCTGATATCTTCTAAGGAGGATCAAATTCTCCGCTTTACTCGTGGACTGAGGCCTAATTTTCAAGGACATGTTGAGTTACTTATGGTGTTACAAAATTCGTTTATGGATATTTCTAACCATATTCATCATATGGAGATCTTGACTCGCCAAGCCCAAGGAGGTAGCGAGAAGAGGCAACGCCATCAGGGTGAGTTTTTAGGATCCAGGTCAGAGGGTCGTGATTTTCACCGAAGATTCCAGCCGACCCGACAACACCTGACCACCAGTATTAAGGTAAGCATCTTGCCCATTAGGGGCCCAGTTTTAAGTTTGCGATGTTTCCCAAGGGGTCCCATGGCAGTTCAGGGCAGGTGATGTTTGCTATGAATGTGGGGGCCAGGGACATTAAGCCTGAGTTTTCCCCTAGTGTAGGGCTTCTCAGGTCACAGCACTACCTATACAACCATTGCAGGTAGTGTCACCAGTCAGAGGTGGGTCACCAGCTAATCAAGGAGCTAGGGAAGGAGGCCAAGTGGTCATAGGTAGAGGCAGGTACTTGGGTGCATAGCGGGAGGGAAAGCAGCACCAGTGGCCTTTGATGCGGCTGTTACCGGTATGTTATCTGTATTTAGGTTTTCTTAACTGACTGTGTTTGGTACGGGTTCCACCCTCTCCTACATTTATGTTTATTTTTCTTTAAGATTTGGCATTGGTAGTGAGGGGGTGTCTGTAACCTTGTGTGTATCTACCCCATTGGGCACAACCTTAGTGATGGATCGAGTATACAGGTCGTGTCGGATGACTATTCAAGGTCATGACACGTGTGTTGATTTAATTGAGCTGGCTATGTTAGATTTTGATGTGATTCTTGGAATGGACTAGTTTTCCTCCTATCGTGCGGTCCTGGATTATTATACCAAGACCGTGTCCTTATTTGTGCCTTGTGTACCCCCTGAGTGTCACGCGGTCCCACTAGCCGTTCGTCGGTTGGAGTCATTTCTTATTGTTGATACCATAGACTTGTCACTTGGGTTTTTTATGCTTATTTGGCCCACGTTAGAGATGTCAGTCCTGAGTCCCTATTGCATCCAGAAGCACACGCAAGTGTACATGGTCCAACGAGTAATATAGTGGTTCTTGCGAGCCAGATTGTTGAACCCGCAGGGACATATATATAATTGATTCTCTTGAAAAAGCTACGGAAGGATTTAGATCAAAAATATCGATTAAGACTTCAAAAGAGTATATTAATTTAATTAAAACTAAATTGTAATATGAACTAGAAATTAAGATGTAAAACACTAATATGTAAC
>JBDJHY010287611.1:0-10119 GCA_039654485.1 Withania somnifera
CCATTAATGGTGGAAACTAGAAATTCAAGGGTAGAAAGGGAAGAAAACTTACTTAAAAACGATGAAGAATCAAAGAATAAGGATTCTGAAATTTATCGCCCATGAAAATATTATTTGGAAGCAATTTTCCATGCTAAAAACTGATTTGGAGAATTGTTTTGAAGAAATAAGGACAAAGGGGTTCTTTACACCCTTTAATAGAGTGTTGTTGGGTGGGTTAAGGCCCAAGAACGTCTTTGGACCCAAATCTGAAAATTATAAAAAACTTGAAAATAAAACTAAGTATGGAAGTCAGCTATATGGGAGGAGCGTCTCCTCCCGGGCTAAAAATACCCTATACGGAGACTAGGAGGAGAAAAGAGAAGACGTCCAGGCGAGTCCAGAGACGTCTTTGCCTCATTGGGCTTTTCTGGGGTACCGGGCCGGGTTACCGGGCTGTTGGGATGGCCTACCAGGGTGCTGGGATGCCACTGTGCTAGGATGGGGTGCCCGGGTACCGAACTAGGATACCTGGCTGTTGGGCAGCAGGGACCCCGTGTATGCTTTCCGGGATAGGCAATGCCGACATAAGCATTGCCGAGATAGAACAAAATCTGAATTTTAGAACTGAAATGGAGTCCAAATTTAACAAATCTTATATGTTTTTTTAGTGGAAAACATGACTCAATGGAATCAACAAAAAAGGCATATGAGGTCATTGACGTCCAAAAAACACGATACACCAAAAAACAAAAGGCGCATTCCTCTGCCAACATCTAGAATTCACAACGATGCGCAAGAAAATTTAACCAACACCTCTCCAGCCTAAATTTATCATTCTAGACCTATTTGAAGCATTAGAATTCCAATTTGACACTCCAAACATCGAGTTTCCACACAAACTCCGCTTTTAGGCTAAAAATTAAACAATTTCCACAAATTGGCATAACTTGCAAACGAAACTTTCAAAACACAAACTTAAGGTCAATGTTGACTTTGTTTGGCATTCCGGAGCTAATGGAACTAGCGGAATTTAATTCTGAGGTCATCTTTAAGGAAAGTTGACTTTGGTCAATGAATACTTAACTTTAGGCTCTAAAATAGGGAATTTGAGATATTTCTCAACCGAGTCGCCAGGGATCCGAACTGTCGGTCCCAGCAAGTCATAAATGACTTGGGGAAATAGTTGAAGTGCTCTATGATGCAAGAAAATGCATATTTTTCATAAATGACCATGAGGTTCATTACAAGTCATGAGTGTAATGGGATCCGTTGGGCTTACTCTGGTCATATAACTTATGTAATTACTTCTTATATTCAGCTTTATCTATTTCTCTCTATCGGCTCTCATTGTAATATGATGCCCGTGACTTAGTATTGGCCTTGTAATGGTCGTAGGGTGACTATGGAAGTAGAAAAATGCAGATTTATGGATTAGATTTTAGGTTTTCTTCTTGGTTTTGGGCTGTTGTCTCTTTTGGATAGTTGTAGCTTAGTTGAGCATTTGGAGGGAATAGGATAACTATAGATATTGTATGTGTTTCTGAATTCACACAGTGAGAGATTTGTGAGGTTTAGTTCTGAGAGTGAATTTGGGTCCGGGGGCCCGTTATCCTTGTTTTCTTACACTATAGGGATGTGGATGCTGATTTTATGATAATAAAGAGTGAAATGGATAAAATCAAAACAAAATGGAATTTTATAATAATAACAATAGCTTCATTGAATTTTCTACTTGTTTTAGGCTCGGTTGTATACGAAAACCCAGTACTTCTTTTTCACTTGTTTTGGTCTAGTTGTCACACCCTTGCACTGGGTACTGTATTTACTACTTAAGTTGGCACTTGAATCCGACTTTGCTCTGTAGTGAGTATAGCCACCGGCACTTGAGTCTGACTTTGCTAGGCAGTGAGTACAACCTTTCTAAAATTATCACAGTTGTTGATTTGGGACCTTGTCTCCCCTGAGAAATTGAGGCATTGGATTCTTGAGTTACTGAGATTATGGCACAGAGATACAGTTATACCGAGGCATCAGATGCTAGGATGTAAGTTTCTATGACGCTCTATGGTGTTGAGATTTGAGGATAATATGACGTTTGATGTTTGTGCATGGTTGGAATATCTTTATAGACACTGTCGATCCAGGGATGGACATGACTGAGGAGGGGTCTGTGGTGGTGTAGAGGCATTTTGGGGAAGCCCTTCCATGGTTCTACCTACTGGGCCTACGGATACTAGAGGAGGAGCATACATAGGAATTGTTGCATACTTTTGTTTGTGAATTTACCACACTTTTTTGTCAGTGTACCCCTCGTAGTATGTGGATGCCAATGGGTGAGCGTGTATATGGTGAACTCTTCCTCTTTATGTGTTTATAGTTATTTTTCTCCTAGTTATATACTGCTTAGATCTATTATTGGTGTTAATGTAGACTTAACTTATGGTCTTATCTCTTTCTATCTGGGTTATTTTCATGACCTGATACCTCGGATCATAATGGCACCTACTATCCCAATAGTAGGAGAAGAAACCCTATAGCCCGAAGCCAAAGCGGAAGTCTACTATATCAAAATGGAATGCACAACTACAATATACAAGGTATAAAGAAAGGAGATATAGCCAAAACAACGGAAGACTACAACATAATTAACAAACTCCTAAGACCCGATATCAATGTATAAGAATATAGATCCACTAAGAAAAAAATATAGGTAAAAGTATATAATACAAGTTTACCTTTGAATATACAAAAGAGACAAAATAAAAGATGAAGAGAGAAAGAACAGCTAGACGTCAATATAGCCCTGTATCTCTAAAATCAACAGCAAGAATGCATGAACAACAATTTGTGAATCAACCTTGGGCACTAATACTCGGATCTGCACCAGGGGAACATAATTGCAGTATGAGTACAATTCGCCGAAGAAACCAGTACCCAATAGGCTTCGAGGGCCCACTAGGAGATTAAAATTCATAAAAGCAGTGAAGGAATACAAGAAAGTAAGGTCACATAAGAAAATAAGGCATCACGAAAGCTAGCTACTCAAAAAGAAGAGAGGAATAAAGATAGAGCATTGCATCCCTAGCTAAGTCACATAACAAGATCTCAGGAAAGAAACAAAGAACGTACCTGAGGACCTTAAAAAATATAGAAATAATAACAGTAAATAACAAGGGAACAAATAAAATAGACAATAAGGGAATATAGACGGTATACCGTTAACCTTAAGATATAAGAATGGGATGATAAGGAAAATAACAAAATAACCCACACAGTAAAAAGGCCTAAAAGTAAGGATTATAACTTGAATAAACAATAAATACAAAAACAAAATAAGTAAATTAAAACTGCCAAACCCCTATAAGAATGGAAGCATACACAGAAGTCAGACTCACTCGTCAGTAGACTCACTCATCGGCGTCCCATACTACCAGGTGTACACTAAAGAAAACAAGTGTAGAAAAGTCAATGCCCACAATGAGGTCAAAGATCCTGTGTGCTCTCCTCCTTTAATACCTAGGCCAGTAGGAAGGACCCGTGGAAGGGATAACCCTAATTCACCTTATATCCTATTCTAACCTATACCCCTCCTCCAATCACCGTATCCTAAAGGTAGGTCCATGGTCGTACACCTTCAATGTACAAACTTTAATCCATTGTAATCTTATATTCGAAACCACAAAATCTTAGAGAGCCTCTTAATCAGGCAACCAATGACTCAAAGCAGCTCATCATGCCGTAATCTCAGAAATTCAAAGCGTTCCATGCCTTAATGTAGTAATATCACTAAGGTCTTCAAGATAAGAGTATCATCATGGTCTCTAAATCAATAGGAAGTATAGAAAAGTTGTAATCACTATTGTACGACAATAGACTCAAGTGCTAATGACTGTACTCACCACCGAATAAAGTCAGACTCAAGTCCCAGCATAAGTAGTCAAATGATAGTACCTAATGCTAGGGTGTGAGGCCTGGTCTAAAATATATAGAAAGGGTAGTACTGGGTGCTCGACACACTATCGAGTCTAAAACAGCTAAAAGGTCCATTAACCTATATTATTATCATAAAGTTCCATGTTATTATATTCTATGCTATTATTCATTATTATTATTATTATTATTATTATTATTATTATTATTATATCACCCTAAAGCCATTGCGAGGCTAATACTAAGTGAAGGACATGTATTACACCAAGCGCCAATCAGGGGAAAAAACCTTGACAGGATAAAAAATGGTCCAAGTACACCATGAAACCCAAAAAACCCAAACCATGAATGCTATTCAGTACAATTATTAAAGTTGTATTCCCAGATAAAGCCCCACAGAGCCTACCTGTCGTCCGACAATTAGTGTGCTGCAAATACTAAATAGCAGCGTGGATGATAGAAAATGGTATCCAAAAGCTATAAAATTGGTGAAATAAGAATCTAGGGATCAATACGAATCTAATAGTACAATTTAAACAACATTTCGAATTTAGCAGAAAATTAGGCCTTTATAGGCCCGCGGGCCTCATAACCCTAAAAAATAAAGCAAAGGTTCCAGCATGTAGAGCTCATCTTAGGGAGTACATCAAGATCATCTCAGGGAGTGTGTGGCACAATATTAAGCTCAAAGCAATAAAAGAATGAGGGATAAATTAGGTTCACAAGTATGAAATTAAAATTTTTACACAAACACTAAAAAATACAAAAAAATGAGAATTACCTTGAGGAATCTTGCACCACGAGGTCAAACCACCTCCCATGAAAATCCCAACTACTTCCCCCATCTCAAAATACCCAAACTCAACTCCTAAGACCATAGCTATGGAGAATTTGACGAAAAGGAAATAAAATAGAATGAAGTTAAAGACCCCTTTCAAAACTATGTGTGGCCTCTAGTGAGAACCTTATAAGGGAAAGCCAAGGTATCTAGGGATACCATTGATGGCATAAAGCCATAGTCGCAGGGGCGACATACGATGGTGCAACCTGGACCTACTACTTTACAGATAAAAATAGTCTGAGGGGCCTAAAACGAGCATTCTGAGTCTAATTCCAGCAAACGAAGTATGCATTTTGAGTGTAAGACATATTATAGACTCAATGGAATTGAATAAATGACCTAATGAGGTCTTTTGAACAAAAAGGACCCCTGAACCCAAGCTAGCCAAAAGAGGAGATTTTCCAATCTTCCACAAATGATCCCAAAATGAGCCCGGACACCCCAAAAAGCGCACTAACAACTCTACCAACCTAAAATTACTATTTTAGAACTGATGGAGTCATTGTAATTTTAGTTCAATTCTACGATCACCGAAAGACCACCCAAGCTCCAAAATGAGCTTTGGCTGAACTTAAATAACACAAATTAGTTCAAACTCAACACGAAGACCCCAGAGCATGAAACACAGGGCCTACTAGTCAAACGTTGGCATTTTGGAGCTAATAAAACTGTCATAATTTTATTTCAATCATATCTTGAAGGAAAGTTGACTAAAGTCATGAGTACCTAAGTTTAGGTTCAAAAATAGGCAATGTGAGATAAATCTCAACTAAACCACTAGGGAGCCGGACTACCTGTCCCAACAGGTCACAAGTGACTTAAGGCAGCTACAAGAGAGCTCTGGAATACAAAATAGAGTATAAAACACCTAAATGATCATAAGGGTCACCATAGTTATTTATGTATCCCATCACTTGGTTACATACTTTTTCCCTGCGTATATTGAGGTTACCAGAGCACTACTTGATTCTTATTAGTATCCTTTTCCATATATCTTATATTATCCTTTTATTTATTATCTATGTGTTGCTTCTAGGATCTCAGGGATGTCCTTGTATTTTTACCAATGATCATTCTACGTGGTTATAGCAAGCTGTATTTCTACACTATCTGCTTCCTTTCTTCTATCTGAGTGGAAATCTTTCTATGCTAGATTATTTTATTTCATGACTTATTTTATTTCTATTCCTTTTATTTACCAATCTTATGATTATTATGTGCCTAGTGGGCCCTCGAAGCCTACTGGGTACTTATTGCTCCTATAACTTGTACTCATACTAAACTTTTATGTCTTCTTTTATGCATTTATTGGTGTGAGTTTTCATCGTTGATATTGCTGATCATGCTATCTAGATAACATCATAGGTACAGGGTGAACGCTAGGCGTTCTAAGTAACCTACATCTCTTTCGTGTATCTTTGGTTTTTTTGTATCCCCGGGACAAATGTATCCATTATACTTTTGTATAGTTGTATTCTGTACTTTGTAGCAGCTCATGTACACATTGATACTAGGTCTTGGGAGGATATTATTGACTGTATGATATTATATTCTGCTCATCATTCTATCTTTCTATTATTATTGATGCTTTACTGTACTCATGCATAGCTTTTTACATTTGTAGCCCATTACTTATCGATCTAGGCTACATGGTCGATTCTTCTACTGGTGGGATAGTAGGTGCTAACATGATTCAAGAATTGCTTCGTGACATTTATTTCCATGGTGAGATGTCTATGGTTGACCCTGACTTGAAGATTTCAGGGGGTTTATTGGATATTGTTTTAGCTGGTTGGTTGTACTATTGTAGTTTTAGGCATGGATAGGTTACCCTTTTAACTATGAAATTCTCTGTGTTGTACCAGGGTCTTTACCTTAGCCATGCATGGCATATTCCCAATTATGTGTATGGGTTCCAGAGATATAAGGGATCATCTCTCTCTTTTTGACTAAGAATGTAATTTCGGTGTCACTTGACATGGTTAGGAATTGCACACAATGTTAGAAGCGGTGCTTTTCTATTTTTTTACTTAATGATTGAGTTTTTATTGAATTATGTGTTAACTAGCCTACTTAGTGGCCCACTTTAGCATGTGTTGCATTGCCTATCAGATGTCATGTTTATCCTTGATTGTTGAGTGGGTTTTAATGAAATTTGATGGTGAGAAGTTTTGGGGGAATGATTGGTGTCAAGAATAGTGGTATTTATTTATTTGGGATAGCCTTGTAGGTGATTATTTTTTAGTAGTGGATTTGGAGGTGGGTCCCTGAGTCGGTCAGTGTGGATGCAGATTTTTTTGTAGTTGCTAGTATATTGTATGGTCTTCCATTGCATGAATCGTAGTATATTAAAATGTATTTATTTGGGATGGAACTCTAGGAGAGTTGGGAAGTTAGAAAGCCTCATTAGAAGTTGTTCGAGGTTACCTGAGTAGTGTAGAGATAGCATGATCTCTACGGGCAGTCTAGATCTAACGAGTGATCAAAGTTGTCTTTCGTATTTTATTTTATTGTATTATGTGTTGGGGTATGTTATTGGTAAACCATGGAAAAGTGGTTCTCAAGTTGTAGAGTTTTGAATTAGTGCATGTTAGATGAGGGAATTCCTTATAGTTGGTTGGCATTGTACATTATGCCTTTGTTACAGTGCGTCATCTCATTGATGTTCTATAGTAGTATTGGTTCATTCCTGATTCCTGGGATCTATCATGTGATTTGGTATTCATGGTGAGAGATTATCAATGTGGATCTTAGCAAAGTTATTTTGGTCTAAGGGCCACTTTCTTCCAGAGACTTAGGGTTGGTATATTTACTTTCTGGGTTTAGAAAGTTGATATGGATTATCTTGGTGCCTTTTGAGAGGTATTGATCATCAGTTTAGGCCAATATCACTTTTTTTGTTATGTTATCTTGGTTTAGGGAAATTGAATGGCTTTAGTAGGGGTATTAGGGATTTCAATTGTTGCTGGATTATTTGGGTTCACATTTGAAGTTATTCTTTATTGGTAGAGACATGTAGTATATTTCTTCGAGTTGGGGTAATCTTTTCATTTCCTTGTGGGTGGATATAGAGTGACATTCATTAGGGGTCAGCATAGTTGTGTTGCGTAGTGATCGGTGCTACCTTATATTCTCAATAGTGTGGTATATTAAGATTGAGGGTATCCTTGTGTGTAGTGGAGTGGGGTCTTATAGTTGATAAGGGTTCTATAGTAAATTTTAAATATATAGGCGGCGAAAGATAAGAACTAATATATTGTCTTGGTTAGTAAGTGCAATTCATTGATGATTCAACATTATGTCACATTTGAACTTCATTGTTGATTGCACTTTTTCAGGATGGTTGGTGGTGGTTATTCTTAGTTTGTCTACATGAGTAACTAGTTAACTTAGATGGTAGGTCATTGTGCATGATGGTATTGGATTGTTGGGTATCATATAGGATATTTCCTTTAGTGTTTATCTATGTGATATGCTAAGTAGGTACAATAGTAGTTTAATAGGGTGCTACAATATGGTCAGTACTGTAGTTGCCTTTCAGAATATTGGGGATTATTAAGGGCCTTTTAGTGGGTTATTAGCATGTTAGAGAGTAGATTCTTCTAGGATTGTCAGTTTTTTGGTTTATATAGATCTGTTCACTTATATAATAAAGTTTTTTGTTTATGCATCTCTATTAGGATTCATGGGGCATTGTGGATATTCAGCAGTATAGCTTTGATGTGGTGCGACTAGAATGTGGGCATTGGGGTTGTTAAGTAGCTTTGGATTTGGAAACTTAGAGATTGGTTTTGTTCTTTAGCCTTCATTCGGTGTCAGTGCATAGGTTTTGACTGGTGTTGGTGTTAAATAAGAAAATATCTAAGTAGAGTACCGAGGATTCGTATGATGACATCTGTATCTTATCCTCAAGAGGCTAATATAAAATTTTAGGAAAGGAATTCTCTTTAATGACTCCAAGCCGTGCATCTTTTCCTTGGTGGTTCCTTGAAACTCTTTTGAAAACTTATTTGTTCGCAGTCAATCTTCGGCAGATAGTACTTTTGAGGTCTTTAGAGAGTAGGGGCAAGTCTCCTATATTAGTTCTTGTAAGGGATTGAGGCAGGGATCAAGTCATAGGTAGAGGAAATACTAAATCCACCGCACCCTCTAAAGCTCTAGTTGTGGGTAAAGGGTCAGGGACGTCCATAGACTAGTGACCAACATATATTCAGTTTCAGCACTTAATGGACCTAGGGTCAGCTTCGACACCCGTAGGATATTCAGCTAAGCGGGTTCTGTAGAGCATATTGCTTGATATTTTAAGGTAAGTTAGGGGTAGATGATCAATAGGGGTATCTCTCAGTATAGGGAGTGGTATACAAGAGTAGAGAGAGTTTAGGCACCTAGAACAGGGGTCAAATGTCCATCACTAAGTACGAGGTTTGGTTTTATGAGTTGGTTGAGTGGAATGTTGTGGTCTTACCTACTGAGAGTAATAGGTCACAGAGATTTTTCGATGGACTAATTTTTCCCATTGGAATAGCAGTGGAGCCCTTGATAATGATGGTCCACTCCTTTGCTCAGGTTTTGGGCCATACGAGCTTATGGAGGGATTGTGTTAGAAGTCTTATGGTGGTAGTGATCAGGGTTCTCATTAGCCAGATGGTGTTAGTAGTACCTTGTTAAAGGATCAGTTTATCCAGTATTGTCAGCATCTCATAGATCATCACAGCCAGTTCAAGTGGTATCAAAGGAACTTAAGACAGAACTATAGACTACGGTTGAGGTTCATCCAGATTCTAGAGTTTAGAGTAGATTGCAGGTTGTATTCCTGATGGAGCTTCATGCCGGGATAGTTGTTCTTATGTTACAAAGGCCTTTTGGAAGCATAGGTGGTTAGGGACATTCCTTCAGTGTAGTATCTCCAATCATTACTCTAGGGATCTCTCAAAGGCTGGATGTGCTATGAATGTTGAGTTACAGGTCATCAAGGTAGAGAGAATGCCCCCGCTATGGGGTGGTTTAGTTTTTGGTTCATACAGTTCAAGATTCTCCTGAGTTGGTGTTTCCACTAATTAGAGGATATAATGGTGGAAAGGCATAAGACCGAGGTAGTTATCAGTATGGCAAGGTAAATAGATAGGGTCAGTGTCTATTTACTCGTGATCAGGTGTTGCGTCCAGAAGCACACGCAAGAGTACGTAGTCGAAAGAGTAATATAGTGGCTCTTGCGAGCCGGATTGTCAAACCCTTAGGGACTTATATATAATTGATTCCCTTGACAAAGCTATGTGATGATTTAGATAGAAAATATCGATTAAGACTTCAAAAGATTATATTAATTTAATTAAAACTAACTTGCAATATGAACTAGAAATCAAGAT
>JBDJHY010287622.1:0-19582 GCA_039654485.1 Withania somnifera
CAAAGGCACTATTTAGTGACCAATTTTTATTTGGTCACTGAATTTTTGGTCACTAAAGGCCATTTTTCTTGTAGTGAGATCCACTTCTTTATAAAGGGGTTGCATGGTAATCTTCATATTCTTGTTTGGCAGATGGCTAATACAGGGAAATTCTTTCAGGACTTGGTCGATCATGTGGCCCGAGGTGAGGGTATTCTTCAGATGATTTATGTTATGGCTATAAAGTACAAACATCCTTATAGGGAGGTAATTTCAACAAGTCCTACTCTAGGGGACAAAGTATCCGGTTCCATTCAGTTCAGCCTATTTATTTTTCACTTCTGGTCTCAGCTGGGACCATACCAATGGTTGGCCAACCATATTTTGAATTTAGGGGTTATATTGCTTCAACTTATTCATCTTAGAGGCCCCCTCTTGGATCATCTTTTCTATGAGTGTGGAGAAGTGGACCATCTTCTGGTAAGTGTAGAAGATCTAGAGAGACTGATGCATTGAAATTTTTATCGACTTAGAGTTAGGTACCCACCCCATTTAAAATCCCTCTGTGTCACATGACTTCCAACAAGCTGAGAGAATTAAAATTCCAATTGGAAAATTTGTTATGTAAGGGTTTTATTTGCCTGAGTTCCTCATCTTGGGGTGCTCTAGGGTTATTTGTAAATAAAAAGGATGGTAGTCTACAAATGTCATCGACTACCGATTGTTGAACAATGGTGACAATTAAGAACAAGTACCCCTTGTCGCACATAGATGGTTTATTCAACCAGCTATATGGAACTCATGCCTTTTTTAATTGATTTAACGTCAAGTTACCATCAGTTAAAGATTCAAGCAGAGGATGTACCGAAGACGTCCTTTTAGACTATATATAACCATTATGAATTTCTGGTAATGTCCTTAGAACTCGTTAATGCCCCTGAAGACTTTATGAGTTTGATAAATGTCCTCTTCAAAACACTCTATGATATATTTCTGATTGTGTTTATTGATGATATTTTGATATATTCTAAGAGTAAAGCATAGCAGGAGGAACATCTAAGGACAATGTTGGATTTATTTAAGGAGAAATGACTTTATGCTAAGTTCTCCAAGAGTAATTTCTGGCTTGATTTGGTGTCCTTAGGGGGCACGTGGTTTCCATGAAGGGTTCATAGCGGTTCCCCAAGAAATTGAGGCTACGAAGAATTGGGCAAGGCCCAAGAATGTTTTGAAAATAAGGAGTTATTTGGGCCTAGCTAGTTACAATCATTGGTTTGTCAAGGGGTTCACTACTATTTCTTCATAGCTCACCAGGTAAACCAAGAAAAATGTTTATCCTTTTTTGAACTAATGAATGTGAAGAGAGCTTTCAAAATATCAAAGCATTGCTGACTGTCACACTAATTTTGGCCCTATCAATTGAGGGCAACAATTTTGTTATGTATTGTTATGTATCCTACTTATGCTTGGGTACATTATTGATGAAGAATAAGAATATAATTTCCTATGTTTCAAGGTAATTAAAGGTTAATAAGCAAAACACAACTCATGATTTGGAATTAACTTTCCAAGTTTTTCCCTTAAGCAGTGGAGACATTACCTCTATGGGGTTATGTGTGAAGTGTTCACGGATCATCATAGTTTACAACAAGTGTTTACCCAGAATGATTGAACTTGAGACAAAGGAGATGGATGTAGTTGTTAAAGATTATGATATCACCATACTTTACAACTTGGGTAAACCTAATGTAGTGGTAGATGCTCTAGTAGGAAGGAATGAAGAATGGGGAGCTTAGCCTACCTATAGGTAGATAGACAACCATTAGCAAGAGAGGTTAAGACTCTAGCTAGTGATCTCCTAATGCTTAGGTGAATGAAGAGGTGGATTCTTGGTTTATGTAGAGATAATGTCTTCCTTTGTTGAAATAATAAATGTCAAGTAGTTTGATGATGAAATATTGACACATACTCGATACAAAATTCTGAGTGGTGAAGCCAAGAAGGCTTTGATTGATGAGGAAAGAGTTTTACAGATTAATAGATGAGTATCTGTGACCCAGGTTGATGAATTGATTCCAGCTATATTATCATAAATGCTTCGCTGAAACTACTTTATTCACCTTGGTGTGAATAAAATGTATCGTGACCTGAAGCAACATTATTGGTGGGGTAAGATGAAAAATCACATTGTTGATTTTATGGAAAAGTTTCTGAATTTTTAGTATGTGAAGTATGAATACCATAATCCTAGTGGTGTTTTACAGAGGTTGCCTATACCAAACTGGAAGTGGGATTTTATAGGTATGAATTTCTTGGTGGGTCTTCCCAAGTCGCTGTGACAATTTGACTCTATATGGGTCATTGTGGATAGGTTAATAAAGTTTTGCCACTTCATTCTAGTGTATATCAAGTATAGTATGGCTAAGTTGTCTTAGATGCATGTGAAAAAGATTCGGCACTTGCATGGCCTTCCAGTATTCATTATTTCTGAAAGGGTTACTCAATTCACTTCCCATTTCTACGGAAGGTTACACAAGGAGTTGGGTACCAGTCTAGACTTAAGCATAACCTTCTACCCTCAGACTGATGGTAGGTCCTTGAGGACTATTAAGGTGTTAGAGGATATGCTTCGAGTATGTATTTTGGTAGTCAATTGGATAATTCCCTCCCCTTAGATGCATTCTCTATATTTCATTCTAGTATTGATGTGGATCCCATTAAAGCCCTATACAAGAAGCGGTGTAGGTCTCCTATAAGGTGGTTTAATATTAGAGAGGCAAAGACATGGGGAACCATCTTAGTGAAAGAAGCTATGGAAAAGTTATGCTTTATCCAAGATAAGCTTCTTTAGGCATAAAGTAGGCAGAAGGAATATGCTGATAAAAATGAGGGATATGGAATTAAGGTGGGTGAACGAGCCTTGCTCTAGGTATAACCTATGAAGATTGTTACGTGTTTTGAAAACAAAAGCAAGTTTAGCCCAAGATTCCTGGGTCCTTTTTAGATTTTGGATTATGTAAGGACAGTTGCCTACCGATTGGACCTGCGACTGCACCTTTCTGTTGTACACCCAATATGCGTTTATTCTTAACAAATATCATGATACACGGTATTACATTATTAAATAAGACTCGGTAATCATGGATAAGAACTTTTATTACAAGGAGGAGCCTATAACAGTTCTCGATAAGAAAAAATTCAAATTGATATATAAGTAAATTCCAATGGTGAAGGTTCAGATGAAGAATCATTTAGTTAAAGAGGTGACGTGGGAGATTCCCAAATTTATTCTCTGAGTTAGGTACCTCCTCACCCTTCCCTTTCTTTGATTTTCAGTGATGAATGATGGGTAAATTGGCTTGTACCGTAATGATCCATTCTGTCAATATGTAGTACTCTCGAGATGGTGTTTTTGGTGTTTAGCCCCCAAATCCTTGGTTAGAAATTTCAGGGCTAGCATGGTTTTTGCAGGAATTATAGTCTTGAATTCTTGGGGAGTTCTATAAATTTAATGTTTTATTTTTGGCCTTTTTTAGAATTGAAGTCCCAGTGGTAGGCTCATATAGCTAATTGTAGCATTTTTTAAAATTGAATTCGGGGTTTTAGAACTCTATCAATGTTAATTATCGTGATAGGTTTATAAACCAATGTTCAATTATTAGTTTTGTGTTGTAGAATGAGGGAAACTTGAGAGCTGGGTAGAACTAATTAGTTTGGGAAATGGGATTTTTTTGCCACATCTCATAGTGTTCCTCCCTTCCCTAGAATAGATTTTCCCACTGCAGCAGTGTTATTACAGTAGTAAAGTCACTGCTACAGTAATAAGTGATGCAAAGGTTTCTATTTCTTTTATCAAGTTTTCGAGGTTCATTCCCCATAACTCAATTTTGAGAAGGGAGAAAGAACCTAGTCTTAAAGAAATACTTTTTGGGGTGTATTTATTCATCAAGTATCTTATCTTTTTTTTCCTGTCTAATCAAAATTAACTAATTTCTTGGGTCCAACAATGATGGAAAATTAGGAATAGAAACTTCAGTTGAGGCTTAGTTGAAGATAAAGTGGGTGAGTCGAATTTCTCCTAGAACCTACTAAATTTTATAGATTATGCGTAGTAATGATTGAAGTTTCTTAGGTAACATAGTATTTGGTAGAATTCTTAGAAAAATGATGATCTTGATTGTGTTTTAGATGAGGAAAACCCAACTTAGGGCTGAAGCTTTGGGAGAGGTCTTAAAGTGATAGCATTGAGTTTTTTAGCATTTCTATTAGATTGTTAATTGATTGAATACATTATACTATTGTTAGAAATTGCCAAGGATCACACTTTGCATAACTCGTGAGAAGTAAAGGAGCTCATTCCTAGTTTGGGCCTTCATTTCTATTTGATGTAGGTTATGGTGTATCTCTTGGTGTAATGATAATGTCCGGGAAAGAATCAATCATGCTAGACCTATGCTTCAAGGTCTAGAAAATATAATGCAAGCCATGGTCAATGCCAAAAAACCAAATGAAGCTTCAAAGTACATAATAGAGTGTCAAAGGAAGAAAACCCAAGTTCGAAGGATAGATTGGAAAGCATTGGAAGATCTTTGGAGCTTAACTTGAAGAGGCCCAAACTTCATGGGCCAATTTGAAACATTGGGTCACTTTTTTGGCCTAATTATAATAAATGCAACTTAGGCTAGTATTATACCTAGTCTTTTGATTTTTGCACTTACACTTTGATGATTTGAGAAATTACTCTTTGAATGTAGCTTATATTTAGCTTAGTAGGTGGATTCCCAACTTAGGATTAATCTTAGTATAGTTCTTATAATCGTTAGTAGGTGATATCCTTCGATTTAAATGCATTCAACAAGGCGTAGGTTAATATATCCTAGTTGTTCAATTACTTTTCCAACTAATAAATTATTGAGTTGCACATTCATGGGTTATATCATTGTGTTTCTCTTTTCTTGAATATCAAATTCTTCATAGGTTGATTTTTTATTGGAAATTGAAGGTGGATTTCTTTGATTTGTCATAGATTGTCCAGTTTGTGTTGGATTCAGATATGCTTGTTGATTTTAGTATTTTTATCAATTTGGATCTAAATTTCTAATCTAGGGCCGTATCATTTGGTATTAGAGCTAAAGGAAGTAATTTTGTTCCATAAAATTACAATCCTAGGTTTGAAAATTAAAAATCACAAAAGAATCCAAAATCTAAAAATCTCAAAAAAAATCTTAAAATCCGGTTGATTCTAGTGTTTATCATTTGATTTTGACTACTAGAAATCATTCTTCTAGTAATTTGGGTCATATATCTACAATTTAAGTCAATTTCGGGTTGGTTTTAAATTTTCACCATTGTTGAAGTTTGAGCACAAATGGGTCTCAAAAGTTGCTGTTGAATTGGTTTAAATTTGAGGCTAAGAAGTTTATAATTGTTCAATCCAAGTTACAAAGATCTCAAATTTCTTTCACACCCCGAGTTGAATTGAGTAAGTTGTGAATTATGACTGTTCAAAGTTCTTCATAGTGAGATCCAAAAATTTGAGATCAATTTGAAGATTATGATGTAGAATTCGAGGCTTCTAAAGTGTTGATAAGTGGTTCTCATATCTTGAGTGCTTGAGATTCAATTTTGGTGAGATTTGGTATAAATTTGATTGGATTTTGAAATTTGGGTGCTCTTATTCTTCATCTTCAGAATTTTGAGATTTTGAACTTCATTTGTGGTTTGATCTGTTGAATTCTAGGTTTCTAAGGTATTGAGGAGTTATTTTCATATCTTTGGGATATGAATTTGGTGGATATTGGTTTAGTTTTGAGGAAGGTTCAAATTTTGAATTTCATCGCCAATGGTGTTCTTCAAGTTTTGAAGAAATTTGAAATTGGGTGTTTTGATTTCATAGAGATTCGAGTGTAAAACCATTGGGGTTTGTTCCATATCTAAAGGAGCTTATGGTTGAAAGTTGGAGTGGATCAAAGATCCTTTAATTGGGGTTGAGTTTTTGAATTTTCACCAAATTTTTCTTCAAATCTTCAAGTTATTCTTGGTGAAGAAGAAGGATAAATAGTCAATTTAATCTTTAAACCTTAAATCAAAGTTACAAAAGGTGTTTGGAAGTTGATTTTTTTATTTTTCAAGTGGAAAAAAGATTAAAGTAAGTTGAAATTACAAGGGAAAAGCACCCAAGACTTTGGCTCGTCTAGGCAGTCTACTTCCTAGCTGACGAGCTACCAGCCTCCCTATCTTGATGATCCATCACTCAAGTTTAATCTAAGTCTTCCTCTTGAAAAATTGCGGCAATTCTCTTTCCAGATGATGACTAGCTCAAGCCCTCAAGAGGATGAGCTATCATCGATAACACAAGCCATCCATACTCAAGAACCAAGTCATCCTAAAACAAAGTTGGAGCCGACATCTAACCTTCCTCCCTTGACAAGTTGTGGAGGCCTTCACAAGAAACCCTAAGTTGTCAACTTTCAAAACTTATACAACTTTATCAACTTGATGAGCTAGCCTTGAGGGGTCTTCCTAAAGGTGACAAGTCGTCCTCTTTGGACCAACATTGAACAACATTTTTCTAAGTTTGTAAGTTAGATTTCAACCTTGGATTCTAGGTTCCTTTTCTATTTCTCACATCTTTTGGATTAGTATTCAATTAGTATTCATTCATACTAATTTTTACTAGTTTTTGAGTTAATTTTATTTCATGCTAATTTTTTCTAGCTTTTTGTGTTTTAGATTATCGTTGAAGTTTCTTAGCTCAAGTCCATTTGAACCGATTGGTTTATCCGACTTTTGAGAGTCGGGAAGATATATTCTATTCATGAAACCATAAAATATTCAATTGATTGAGCGAAAGTAGTACTTGAACAACTTAAAGAGAAGTTGCTACAGGTAAGGTGAGTATACACATAAAGAGTGGTATGAGGAACTTTTATTACTAACCCATTTTTTAGTTTATAGTTTAAGCATGTCAAACCAAGGTGGGTCAACCTTGAATGCTCTTGCAAACTACTTAACAGAGATTGCACGACAAATCTCTTAAATAAATTACAAGTTAGGAGGTGTAGAGGAATGGTTAAATCATGTTGAAAATGGAAGTAATGTGGGGTCACCATAATAAATTGGGAGATATAAGGGTAAAGGGAGCATGGGGATATCAATGAATACTACACCGAGGCTATTTCCTAAAACCAATCATCCAACCCTAACCTGAAGTCAAATTTCCAACAACAACCCATGTTCCGTGATCACAATACCCCAATATATCCTTAATCCCAAAACTCCACATATAAATCCTAAACCATTTAATCTCCACATGAGTACTAGGATTTTATGAAAAATCAAAACCAAAACCAAGTTCCCCAAAGATATGTATCCATGGTATCCTTACATAAACCAGTCATGTCACCTCCACAAAACCATCCACACTACTCCTACTAAGATGAAAATTTCCAAAACCGCTTATATGATGATTGGAATGAGAATTTAAATGAAGATGAAGTTTGGGGACGAGGTGATAGGGATAGATACGGAGAGTCAAGGGATGAAAAACGACCTCAAGATTTTGTTTGAAATAAAAACTATCGGGATGGGAGAGGTCTATATGGGGATTATAGAGGTGATAAGAATCGGGATAATAGAGGATACATGACTTGGGAAGATAAGGGGATAGGATTAAATTTGACTAAGGGTTGAGTATAATCAAGATGACACTTAAAAAGTTCAAAGGAAGTAGTGACCTGAAAGAATTCATAGAGTGGAAGTTGCAAAGAGAAAGGATTTCCCTTACCAAAAATGTGTCTGAAGCATTGAAATCAAATTATTCAATCACTCAATTTTATGGATTTCATCAACATGGTAGGATAATAAGAGATAACGGGTGAGCCATAATGTCTATGCCATGACCAATTGTTAAGAGTTGATTGCTATGATGGATCTTAGGTACTTGCCACCTAATTATTACCAAGAGGTCCTCAAGAAAATGTATGATTTATGTCAATGTACTAAGAGTGTTAAGAGTACTATGACGAGTTCATAAATTTAAGGATGAAGTCCAATCTTAAAAAGCAAGTACAATGCACGGTGATTCGTTTCATATCTAGTTTGAGGAATGATATTTAGAGTCCCTTGAAGAAGAATTTCATGATGCTTTGAATGTATAAAAGTATGTGAAAGAAAATAAGATGACCAAAGAAAAATGCACTCAAACTTCCACACAAGGTCACAAGAAGATAGGTGAAAATCATCAACTACACAAGTATGTTAAGGATGTTGTTAAGTTCAATCAAGCCAAGGGTTAAGTCAAGATGAAGGAATAAGCCAAACCCGAAGGTAATTATCCTAAGCCCAATCAACCTCAGCCTTCTACAAGCCAATTTTTTAAAATGTTAATGAAAAGGGTGCATTGCAAGTAGGTGTACCAATAAAAGAGCAATTATGGATTTTCATGGTGGGTGTAGAACCAAGGATGATGATGAATATTAGGAGGAGTATATTGATGGTGGATCCAATACAAATCAGATGAAGGAATCCGTAAGTGAGGAGGAAAAATGATTGGAGAAAATCTGAATCTTGGTGGGCTTTTAAGAAGAAAGATCCTCTTGTGGTAGAATGAGAGAAATTGGAGGAGAATGTGAACCTATATCTTATTATGATAAGGGTGTTGAGTCCCATGTCGTCAAAATATTATGATCAAAGGGAGAACTTATTCCATGATAGATACAAGATCCTTTATAATATTTGCTTTTTGATCATTGACAGTGGGAGTTGAACAAATGTTATGAGTGATACTTTAGTGGAAAACATAGGAATTCCCATAATAAAGCACCCAAAACCCTACAAACTCTAATGGCTCAATAAAGGTAGAGAGGTGAAGGTTCTCAAGCAGGTGGTAATTCAATTTAGTATGGTCAAGTACCAAGGTGAAGTATTATGTGATATTGTACCCATGCTTGCTTGTAATTTGTGTCTTTGGAGACCTTGGAAATTTTGATAGGTATGTGAAACACCATGGAAGAGCCAACAAGTAATCCTTTGCATTTGAAGTACGAAAGTCTTTTGTAGAACCATTATTACCTATCAAGTAAAGGAATATAATTCTATCACGAGGAGACTCTGAGAAGAACAACATGAAAAAAATGTACATGGAGAGAATAAATGAGTTCCTTTTTGTGAAAATAAATGAGTTGAAGAAATAGGACGGATCCACCAACCATTAGGACCCTTTAAGGTGTACTAAACAAGAACATAGTACTTTTCCTAGTTCCATTTTCTATTTTATAGGGTTATATAAAGTTGAATCTCAAGGGCGAATCCAAAAGGAATATTCTCCAACATGGCATTGAAATTCAAATAGGGCTCTTGTCTAAAGAGTCTCAATTAGAGAGGAAAGAAGAAGGATCAACTCAAAGGAGTAACAATAACCAACTCCCATGGGTTGATAAGTGATTGACATGGAAGGGTGAATGTAATTGCCCTATGACAAAGTTTGAGGATTTACCTACCGAATATCTCTTAAGGAAAAAAAAGTATACCAAACCTCAAGGTCCAGTATATTGATAAAGGATGAAGTAACATGTAAGAAAGGTGTGTAGGTTCAAGGAGATAACTCAAGGCTTATACTGGAGGTATGTTCCCATTTACTCTTTTAAGAATTCCTTGGAAGCATGATGACATGTTCATGTTGGTGGAATCTTTTTTAAATTTGATTCACCTTACATTCTATTCCATACTTGTTGATTCCTTCCCAACTTTTTTTATGAATAATCTTATTGTACTTTTATGGTATGGGATCCAAATTGTGCATCCCAATGCTTTGGATAGTTATGAGAGTTTATAGGTTATTATTGTGATCTGTTGCTTGTCTACCACTCCTTGTTAAACTTATATGGTTGGACAAGTTGAGTTGGATGAATAAACTCTAGAGGACTTGCTTAATATCTTGAGTATAGAAGACCCAAAGTCTTGGGATGTTTATATGCTTTTATTTGATCCTATTGCATATAAGTACCTTACTTTTTGTACTAGCAACTACCTCTTATTTTGAATTATTGTGAAGTAAAGAGGGTTGAAGTTTGCAAATGTCAAATGCTTGAAGGCCCTCATACTATTCTCTTATGCTATGAGTTACTTGGGTAAACTTGGTATCCTTATGGAGCTACTTAGTAGCCTTGCATGTGAGTTTTTCATGAGAGGATTTGAGTTTCTTTCCCTTTTTCTCTACTATATATTTTAATGTTTTGATTGGTGTTACTTATATATTATATGTGAAAATAGAGGTGTTTGGTGCGTGCCCTCAAGTTGTTTCTCTATTCACCGTGATTATTACTTGTTAGCATGCTTGTTGATTCTTCTTGTACCTCTTATCTTGTGATTATGATCATGCATATATGAGTTATTCATGCTATAAAGTTACACTCTTGTTTGGATTGGTTGGTGTGAATGCTCTAAAGGAGTGGTATTTCTACCACTTTAACCCCAAAATTCATTGTGATCAAGATAATTGTTTTTTGGGATTGAATCATCTCCTTGAGGTATGTGTTAACCAAATGTCTCAAGTTAAACCTGTTGGCTTGTCCCTTTTGGTGCTAAATATCTTTTGGTGCTAAATATCTTTTGGTTAATCTTTGAATATGTTCCTTTTATTCCTCTCGTTAGTGCTTATCTTTTGATATTTGAGAGTGATTACTTAAAGTTTCTTAGGTGTGGTCTTATTTGTGCTAACTCTTGTTCTAACCTTAATACCATGAGGAAAGTTTGGGTGTTTGTTGTCCTTTGTTTTGTAGGTCATTCCTTGGATTCAAGGATGAATATTTTCTAAGAAGGGGAGGATGACAACACTCGAGAAAACACCAATAGTGTTATACCTATACTTCAAGGTCTAGCAAAGATGATCCAAGCCATGGTCAATGTCAAAGCACCAAATGGAGCTTCAAAGTACATAATTGAGTGCTAAAGGAAGCAAATTTGGAGGATATCTTGGAAAGCATTGGAAGATATTTGGAGCTTAACTTGAAGAGGCCCAAACTTGAGGGGCCAATTTGACACATTGATCATTTTTTACTCTAATTGTAACAAATGTAACTTAGGCTAGTATATATACCTAGTCTTTCAATTTTTGCACTTAGAAATTTGATGAATTGAGAGATTACTCTCTGAGTGTAGTTTATATTTAGCTTAGTGGGTGGATTCCCCACCTAGGATTAATCTTATTGTAGTTCTTGTAATCATTGGTGGGTAATATCTTTCGATTCAAATGTGTTCAAATAGGCATGGGTGATATCTCCAAGTTGTTCAATGATGTAACAAGACTTTCAGTCATTTTGCATATTTTGCATCTTAGGGTTTCCTTTAGAGTCTCTAAGTCGTTTATCAATTAGTAGGACCAGTCGTTTGGTTCTCGGGTCATTCATGTGGACATTATATCTGTTTTTCAATTTTAAGGCTTTAGCTTTAGATATCATTAACATAGTTCATATTTCTTTAAAAGAAACATAGAATCGAACTACAACAGTCCCATTAGCTCTGAAACATAGACCTTTGTCTAGACGCTCTTGGTTTCTATTCAAAAGCCTTCATTGCAATTTTATCTTGTGCGTGTTTTATGTGGAGTTTGAAAACTTGACTTTAATTGATTTTTGTTGATTGGAGCCTCGAATTGAAAATCTGACTACACTATTAGCTCCAGTATATCGAGTTTAGGTTAGGTGAGTGTTCGCTCAGGCCTCAGTCTAGATGATCTCATTTCGGATACTCGGTTGGAAGTATGGAAATTTAGGTCGAGGGTTGACTTTAGTAAATATTTCATTAAAATAATCTCGGATCAAAATTTCATCTATGTTACTGAGTCAAATACCATTTTCATGCAATTGTCATATTTGATTTATGCCTGTCGGGCTCTGATTGTGCCAGGAAGCCCAAAATCCCATTTCAAAAAGTTATAAATTTTTTGCAACTAGTGCCTTACATATTTATTTAGCTCGATTGCACCAACCCAATCACGTCAACTGTCCCTTCTCCCATTTAGCACTATCGTGCTATGTTAGCATTGGAAACGCTGGTCTCTTGGTCAATAACTCGGCAATATTGTTGTCATCTGAGACTACATTGGTCAACGTTTGAACTTGACGCGATCGCGCCGATGGCATTGGTCATTTTGTTCCCTCTTTAGCATTAATGACCTTAGGGTAACATTGGAAACTTGATTTTTTTTCTATTATTCTTTAATTATTGGTAAATCTCCACCTAAATTTCATCCAAAATTTCTTAAATTCTCAAGTTGGTTCTTCACTTAATTCACTGATTTTATCCCGTTTCTTGCTCGCTTAGCTCATAATTTTTGTTATGAGTTTCCTACTATGTGAGGAATATTTTGATACCTTTTGTTCGATGTTTTTGAGTTTGTGGGCCTGTAGGACCGTTTTAACTCGAATTTTGATCTCAAATATAATTATATATTTATGGTTATTATTTGGGTTGTATTAATGTTTAGATTATTATTTTACTGGTTTTGTGATTGTTCGGGTTCGTTTGAGCATTTTTGGAGCTATTCGAGTTACTTTATTTCGGTATTTGCAAGCTTTCTTCGCACAACAAATAGGTTATGACTTACTACTCTTAGAATTGGCTTATATGGGAATAATCGTACTAGTTAGCATCCTAGGGTTGGGAATTTTGGATCGTACACTCTATCCTATATGCTCTTTTAGTAAAATTGTTGTCTTCAGTTTTGTATTGTATTAAGATTTGAACTCACTCTGTGACCTTGAGTGGTCTATATTGAATTTGAAACATAGATAATAGGACTATTTAGAGGTTCCATAAGTCTCAGACTTGGATGGATGATTATTACATACTGTAGTGATCTCGAGCATGTGTAGGGACAATAGGACCATCTATAATCTATTATGTAATTGTGAATGGCAGCATCATTAAACACGAATTTTTATGCATTGATTTCTACTATTTTATGGTTAAGTTCCCAGTATCATTTACTTTGAGACCTTGCATAGCTTTGAGGGCGCAATGTTGGATATTGATAACTGGCACTATTATGAAATTTTGATAATCAAAATTAATCACAGAGAATTTGATATTACTGGCTAACACTGATGTGAAATTGGTTTATAAAATGGATTTTTATCATAAAAAAGGGTCATTTTATGGTTTTCTTAAATTGTTCTAGATTAAATTGTCGATTCAACACCTGATACTCCTATTTTAAAACTTTTTTTTAGTCCAGGACATACATCCTGGAGTTGGGTACTATATCCTTTCAAGCACTTATAACTTTGACCCAATGCAGCATGCTGGGTATTATCCCATACTTGTTTTATTACCGGACAAAGCTAGGCATGGATATTGAGTTTTGATTGGTTTAGACTCATTTTCATTCAGGAACCTGCATTAAGAACCCCGATATGATAGTAATGAGATTTCGATTATGAGATTATGAGATAGTATGTGGGGACTTCCTCCATGAGCCCTGTCGATCTAGGCTATAGACGGAGGAGGGATTGCGTATTTATGACTCCCATAGGTCCCTCCTTCATGAGCCACAGAGCTTGAAGAGGGGTGCATACAGTATTGATACACCTGGTACTAGTGCATCATGTCTATGTTACTTTCTAGACTAGTTTTCTTGGATGTACCTTTAGTATGGGATGTCAGCGGGTGATCTTTACTTGTTTGTACCTTCAAATAGTATGGGACACCAATGGTTTTTATTTGTATTGATTAATTTTTATCTCATATCCTCTTACTGATTTGACTAATTGGTTGTTATTTTAGACTGATCTTTCTTAGTGAGCTCTGTTTATGTGTGGGTTCTATTTGATTATGACTTTCTCCTTCGTATTTTGTTGAGTTTACTAGTACACCACCCGTATTTACCCCTTTATTTAATTATTTATTGCAAGGACTCAAGTATGCTTTTACTTTTTTATTTAGGTTCTCTATTACTATGCTTAGCTAGCTCTGTTATTTTTTTCTTGTTTCTTCTATTTTATTTGTAGCTAGCCTTACTTGCCTATATATGTATACTATTTGACTGTTGTGACTTATTGACTTCATTATCTGCTATTTCTTACTTTTATTTTTTATATGGTCCCAGTTGATCGATGATGCCTACTGGGTACCTAATATGTTCAGCTAGTTTGTCCTCATACTACACCTTGCATCTTCCTGGTGTAGGTCTTAGTATGAGTGAGCGATGCTGATTTTGAGTTTGTGTTGCTATCTATATTCTAAGGTAAAGGATTATATTCAGAATTCAAGATCTCACTTTCTTTTTCTTTAGATGGTTACTGCTTATTATGCATTCCAAAATCAAATGATGTATTTATATCAGATATTGCATTTACTCCTTAGTAGCTCATGTACTAGTATACAGATTTTAGGGACTTATTTTATTATCTTAGACTTTTGATTGGTATTTCTCTAATTGTTTACTTATCTTCAGCTTTTACTTGTTATATTTCTGCTCTAAGTTCTTCTGTAGGATTCACCTACGGTGGGTCATAAGTGCCCTCATGACCAGATAAATTAAATCGTGACAAATTAGTATCAGATCCCTAGGTTTATTGTTACCTTTTTAGTACATGAGTTAGTGTATAGTAAAGTCCAACAGGCCGGGTATGATGACATTCGTATCCTATCTTTGGGATGCTACAGTGACATCTTTAGAAAATCATCCCTTTTTTATTTTCGTATCAAGAAAGCATCCTACTTTGTCTCTTGAAATCTCTGTTGTTCTTATTTACTCTTTTGTCGATGACATGTTCACGATCATCAATTATAGTAAGAGATAGGAAGCCTACCCCACCACTAGCTAGAGCATAGACTAGAGTTCTTGCAATAGGTCAAACCCGAGGTTGAGGATGCTCCCATACTACGACCCTTATGAGAGCTACTAAACCCTTCAGAGCTTCAGAGGTAAAACCCAAGCCTATTTTTATTCAGCAGTCACCTTGGGTCCCGAGACCAACCTATGTTGTCCTCGAGTCAACACTCATGGGGTTTATCACTACTTTAGTCCTTTAGGAGATACTTTTAGGGTTTTGAGATCAATGAGTCGTGTGCCTCAGAAAGGGATATCACCTAATTTTTGGAGTACTTCTCAGGATAGATGTGAGTTTAGTGATCTGCAGTAGGGTTCCATGTCTATTTTTTAGTATGAGGATAGATTTAATGAGTTGGTTGGCCGTACTCTATGATATTTCCTTCTAAGTATGAGAGAACCCAAATATTTATGGATCATTTGATCTTTCCGCTTCGTCTAGCATTGGAGCCTTTGGTAGTGTGGCCTATTATTTTACCTAGGTTATTGGCCACGCGAGCTTAATTTAATGGAGAGTCTATGTCAAGAGTCATATGGTTTTAGTGGTCAAAGACCCTAGCATTAGTATGATTCTGGTGATGCCACACCGGATATAAGGTCCAGCTTGTTACACCCATTTAGATAGTTCTACCGATTTCAGATGGGTTTCAGCATAGTCTTAGTGTTTAAAGTGCGAATCAAATTTTGAGTGGTACTTCTTATGAGGTTTTAGGATATGCTGGCTATTCTAGTCCAGTAAGGGATCTTCGTCGACATTGGCTGCTAGGGCTATGCTTGACATGTGGTATCTCTGATCACTATTTTAGGGATTGCCCTTAGGGATAATCATGCTTCTAGTATGGGGCTCCCAGTCATATTTTTGTGGATTTCCCCCAGTTTAGACTAGATCAGCCATCAGTTCATCACGTTTAGAGACCTCTTGATACAATATCGTCGGTTTTCAAATGTGGTTCTTAGTATGGTGGGTTAGGCAATTAGGGTGTACTTAATCTAGTAGTGGCAGTTCAGATCAACTTATGTTTTTAGTCAGAATACAGCTACGATTTCAGGTAGATTTATTAGTTGACATTGCCTAGGCCTGTCTTTACTTGAATTTTATATTTGGTGATTCTCTATATCGTCTTGTTTGTTTCTCTCTCTGTAAAGTTTGTATTTTATATGGCTTTTTTTGGCTTCTACTTCTACTCCGTCTATTTAATAGTCTTGCTCTATGATGAGATTAGATTTTGAGCTGTTTGTGATGCAGTTATTTATTATTACCCAAGTGCTTATTCTCTTAGTAGTAGATTTTGATGTTGGATCCTGTTTGGTACTTGTTGAGGAGCTTGGATTTCTGGACTATGATACTCTTGCTAGTCGGGTTCGTTGTAGTGATATTAAGCATTGTTGGGTTACCTCTCTTCGTGTGTTCCTAGATTGTTATGCTGGATTCGTACCTTGATTGTGTTGGTTATGATTTTAGTAGCGTGGTAGGGTTCTTTTTCCATTCATCACCTGGAACTTTTCTATCCTTTGAGCTAGGAGATTAATTCGGTGTAATTGTTGGGTCATTTAACTCTTACTTATGATGTTAGCTTCGATGTGTTATTCCTAGTTTTCCATGTTTGAAGAGTTGTAGTTGAGTTGTCTTAACTGAACTACCTGGCCTTTCATGTTAGCGAGATTTTGATTATGGGCTATTGAGATAGACCCAGGCTCCAGGACATATTTATTCCTCCTTGCCATTTGACCTTTGATTAAGTTGAGAGAATTTGAGGTTCTTTTGGAGTCTGTTGAGTAATCATTGAGACTTCGGTGACTTTTATCATGTGTGCTTTCCATGTAGTCAATTTTTTAGAGTGGATCGAAGGTGTCGGTACCAATGTTGACTTTTCTGGAATATTTGGATTTTAGTATATCTGGGTCATTCATAATTCGGTCTTTTGTTGTATGAATGTCAGTTTGGGTTAACTTTTATGGTTTTTTCTTGAGTGCAAGTTGAAATGTTAAGCGGGCATATTCTACTCGCTTTGTCCCGATACATCAGAGTAGCACAATAGAAGTGTGGTTAGTATTGCGAGGTTAGGGGTGTGCTGTAATTTGGATTGGATCTACATTTCCATATAAGGTTTGCAAATTAACATACTTGATAGTGTGGTTTCGCTAGGCCATCGAGGTGTTCTCTTTAGTTGTGATGCCACTAGCTTGCGTGTTTTAAAGGGGTGCTCTATTTCGGGAATTGGTTCCTTGTTGGTTAATTTGGTTATGACCCTGATTTGTGTTAGTTCTTCGATTTTTATATGGATCACTAGTAAGGGACATGTACTTCCTTAGTCTATTAGGTATGCTTCTTCTGTTTGGCTTACTACAAGAGAAATTGGGTAGACAATGTAAAGGATTCAGTATTCATTTTAGAAAATGATTTAGTTATGATTCGGGGGATTTGAGTTAGAAAAATTGAGTTAATATCGAAATATCCTTCAGTTTTAAATTGCTCTTGTGTTGTGATATTCCATCTTTTGTCTTTGGATTGGTTCGGTCATTATGTTTGGTATGAGACGGATAGAAGTTGGTTATGAGATATGGTCTAGTCAACGCATGATCTATCTTATAAATCCATTATTTAATTACGTCAGATGTACCCTTTCTATAGAGGGAGCATTCATGTATTGGGGACTAAGGGGAGTGATGATGGACCCCTTTACAATCTATTTATACAACTAGTAGGGATTTCCATGAGTTGTAAGTTGACTTGACTAGGGAGGACTACACTTGGGATATGGTGTACGTTATTTATTTTACCTATTCCATCCATATGGGGTATTTTATCGATATTTATTGAGGTCTATAATAAATATTCCTAGTGAGGCTGGGTCACTTTAGCCCGTGTAGCAAGTTAGCCTTTACTTTTAGAGGATGTGTTGTTTTTGGATTTTTATTGGCTAATTTATGGGTTGCTATTTGATTTCCATCAAGTTATTTGAGTTGGTTTGATTGACTCGATTTCCTTTATACTAGGTAAGTGATTCAGGTTATCTTTATGAGGTTGGTTGGTTTCGTTAATATTGCTAGTTACTGTGTTAGATGCTGGATACTTAGTTTGTTCATCAAATTTGAGGTTTTGCTATTGGTCAATGTTAGGTTTTGGATAGATCGGTGATTAAATTATACTCTTTCTAGGACTTGTTTTAGGAGATGGTTATTATTGGAGTAATTGGGTTTTATTCATCAAGATAGGTTGCTATAAGCATTTGGGATCGTCTACTGGATGTTGTTATAGTTTTTGAGTCTGGGTTGTAGATAGTGAGTAAGTTGAGTGCTTTCTGTATTTGGTCTTGGTTGATGGTGTATGTGTTTTAGTTTTTAGTTTCTGACTCTTGCTGGTGTTTGTTCTTGTCTATTCTTTGGTTGGCACTACGGTGTTGTTTTCAGATGTATGTAGGGTTTTTGTAGAAGAACTTTTTCAATTTATATGGTGGTTTAGAATCTATGAGAACACTTATGATCTTTTTAATTTGGCGATATTAAGGAATTGGTGATTTTTGAATTTCTGGCAGCCGAGGTCCCATGGAAGAGTTCCCTTAACTTTTTAGACTTTTGAGTAATCGAGTGAGTCTTGTTTTGTCTTTGTACCCTATCTAGCAATTTGATGCCCTTTCTTTGGACTATCGGGGAATAAGGTCTATTTAGTAATGGATATTATAATGACCCTTCAGATCATTTTTGTGTTTTTTATATTTTTTTGCATTCAGAACTTTTCTGTAGAGGCCCTGGGTCAATTATGACTTATCAGGACTAGCGGTTCTGTTTCTGGGTCACTCGTGTGGATGTTATGTCCATTTTCCTATTTTAGGGCTTCAACTTTAGATATTATTGACTCCAGTTGACATTCATTGAAAAAAATTCAGAATCAGTTAAGATAGTTCTGCTAGCTTTCGAATGTGAATTTTGTTCTAGAAAAAATATTAGTTCATGTCTGGAATCCTTCATTGTGATTTTATCTCATTTTACATGTTTTATGTGTTTCGAAGTTCAAAAACTTTGACTTCAGTTGACATTTATTTGTCGGATCCTCAGATTAAAAATCTGACTACTGTATGAACTCCAGAATGTTGAGTTTGGGTTAAGTAAGGTGTTTGTTTGAGCCTCAGGCTAGGCAGTCTCATTTCGGGTATTCGATTGGAATTATGGAAATATAGGTCAAGCGTTAAATTTAGTCAATATTTTATTGAAACGATCTCAAAATAAAATTTTGTCTACGTTGTTAAGTCTCGAATATCATTTCCATGCAATTGGCATATTTCTTTCATGTATATCGGGGATCTAGTTGGGCCCCAATCCTAAAATATCATTTCCAAAAGTTGCAGATTTTTTACAACTAGTGCACCAGATATATTTCAATGTGATTGCATTGTTGGGACGCGATCACACCAATTTTCCCTTCTTCTATTTAGCACTATCGCTCTATGCTAGCATTGATCCCTAGGTCAATGGCTCAGTGCCCTCGAGCTATGTTAGCATTGACGATGTTGGTCAAAGTAACCTGGAGCAATTGTACTGGTCATTTGTTACCTTCTTAACGCCAATAGTGTTGAGTACTATTTCTGGTATAAAAAAACCCAAACCTAAATATTCTTCATTTCCTTTATCCTTTCATTTCAAGACTTGAATTTCTTCCATTGTTGGATCTTGGGTTTTTTCTTATGACTTCAGGGTAACGTTGGAACTTGATTTCTTTGATTATTCTTCAATTATTGGTAAGTTTATGCTCAAATTTCATCAAAATTTTCA
>JBDJHY010287623.1:0-10119 GCA_039654485.1 Withania somnifera
GAAGAGGAAGAAGAAGAAGAAGAAGAAGAAGAAGAAGAAGAAGAATCTACTACAACAATACCAACGGAATACAAGAATAGCTAAGACTTTATAATAGATGACAAGCTTTTGAAATACATGCATCATTCATCAAATATATTTAACAGATCGTGCACAACTACTTCAAAACTACCAGCCTCAAGTACTAACTCTATAATAGCAACAAATACACATAACTTACTCAATCAATAAATCAATCACTTTACCAATATTTCATCTAAAATGTACCCCTCACTATAAGGGAGTTTACCTATATTCACTCACACATGTACAATATCATATAAATGGGTATACAAATAGAACTATGCTCACTCTTATATTCACATACAATACACAATCAACCATAAGTTTTCCCATTGTGTACGACTCCAATAATATAAGAATATGACATTTAAGATCTAGAAAATCTATATAACTTCAAAAGAATCATTCTTTATGAATCAAGTGCCATTCAAACAAAGGGTGCAGAATAGGGATCTTTAGGGTTGTCATGTAGGCTAAGGACAGGGAGGAACTATTCTCGCTAGTAATAGTGACTATCTTTCCTAAGCACTTTAATACATTACAAGTTTTCACTTTAGCACCATCTTCAATCAACTAAATCCTTTATTCTACTCTTCTTACTCATAGATTTTATTTGTTCTTCCATTTATTTAAGCATATTTACATACCATTAGAAAGGATAAATCAAACATCTTTTACATTTTTCACTCCCTACTAGCAGTGTATGAATTTTTAAATATTTGTACCATCATTCTTTAGACAAGCTTCCACTTCAACTCTTTTCTTTTTTCTTTCTCACTCACTTCACTCTTACCTTTCAATTAAAGTGCATAGGACTTTTTGATTAATTGATTATCAATTGAAAAAAAAAAGTATTAAGCATCATATGTAGCTACTAAAGAATAGGACAAAGGCTCAAGTGGGCGAACTAGGGTCATTCATTGTGGGTAAGTAAAAGAAAGAATAAAAATAAGGTTAATAAAATAAACCCCTATATCATATCCTAAATTTAACATTCTTTATTTTGTTCTGCAAACATACATGACAAGTTCTAGACATCAGTATAAAAGCACAGAAGAATTCTAACTCACGTGGAACATTTTCGACTCAAGAAGGATACACATAGAATCTAAATTAAGAAGCTAAAAATAATTCAAATTTAATATAAAAATCATAAAAGAGTTAGGAAAATGAGGCTAGGTATCCCATAAGAAGCCATTTACTTTTTTCACATAGCATGCTTTCGAACACAATTTGCATCATTTAGTCTGTTGTAACACCTAAATAGAGAACATCCCATTCAAATAGCCCTAATGACTCTCTACAAAAATAAAAAAAATAATCCTATAGATAAAAAGATACTCGGCTTAAAGGGACTCCCTTAGAAAAGAAACAAAGAGAAATACCAAGGGGTGGGTGAAGTCTACCTCAACTAAAGGACTAAAAAGTTTAATACTTACAATAATATTCTAATCTAAAGAGAATAAAAAAATATTTTTGTATTTTTAAAACTTTTTTTTTAAAAGTCAACAAAAGAAAGAAACTAAAAAATAAAAACAATACCATACTTCACCCTTAGCAATATAAGAAGACATTCCACCCCACAAATAAAGTCACACTTTATCCCCCAAATCATCAAATAAGGTAAATCATAGGTTAGGAATACTCCGTGGGGCTCTCTAGGGCCTAGCTAGCAGCATATTCTTCCACAATGTCCATTAAGGCTCGCACAACCATACACTTAAGCTTAACCATGATTTTAATTTCAACATTAGGTACTCAGACTTTTTCAAATCTATAAAAACAAAAATAACAAAACAAAGAGTGACATTATTCTAAATAAAAGTAAAAGTAAACAAAAATAAGAAGTTCATTAGTGAAAATTGGGTTGCCTCTCAGTCAATGCTTGATTTAACATCACGGCACGATGATACCTTCAAACTCAAGATTCTATTGACCACTTCATCTTCTTTTGATATAGCTTTCATATAGTTTTCACACTTGGAGGCTCACCTTCCTTAATATTCATTTGTCTTCTTGTCTTTGAACCCCTTTCTAGCTCATGTTTGGGCCACTTGATCCCTTGCTCATGCTTCCTCCACATCTTGAGAAATTTCTCTTTCTTCTTTTCTAAAATATAAGTAGGCATCTTCAACAACTCAATCTTTTCAATCTTAATCTCGTCCATCCCCTACATTTTAAGCACCTTAATGATCATGCATAAGTCTTTATAATGTGACAATGTGGATAATGACTTGTATACTGTAAACTTTATATCTTTATCATTTACCCTTATCTTTAGTTATCCCTTCTGAACATTTATAAGTGATCCATCAGTGGAAAGGAATTTGCATCCCCATATAACTAATATCATCTCATCTAATTCATTACTAAGAACAATAAAATCAGTAAAAGTTACAAATTTACTAACCTTGAAGAGAACGTTTTCAATCACTTCTCTGATTTCACATAACAATGGTCTGCCAATTGTAGATTTATGGTTGGTTAGGTGTGTCTCTCCCAAACTATGTCTATAAAACATGGATAAGGTCATCAAGGTGATACTTTACCCAAGATCACACAATGCAGGCTTAACCTTAGTTTTTAATAATCAGTATAGGTAATATAAAATTCCCGCGGTATTTGAACTTTTGAACGAACTTTCCCAGACCATGAACTACACTTTTTTGTGAGTGTGACTTTTTGAAATCTCTCTTTCCATCTACCATATCTTTCAAGTATTTAGCTTCTTTAGGCATATCCCTTAAGTCATCAATCAAAGGAATGTTTATGTATGGTTCTTTGAAGATTTCAAAGATCTTATTGAAATTAGCATATTCCTTTATGTTTTAAGACCTTTAGGAAATGTTGGTATAGATATCTCAATCGTAATCTCAATTTTCTCAATAATTTTTTTCTCTTTTCTCTGGTTTTTGCATAGTTTTTGTCTTTGGAATCAATTCTTAAAGGAAGGGAGGTGGATTATTATGATTTTCAAGTCCTTTTGCACGACATCTACTCTATATTTTAAATACTTCAACTTAGAAAGTCTCGTGCACTCCTAAAATTAATGGTCATAACCTACTTAGATGTCTTACTATCACTTGATAAAGAACCTCGAGGCCTATAATAAAGTGTTGTAGCTAGATGCCCCTTCTGAACCTATAATTGACATATAGATTTTTTCATTTCCATATTATTTTATGCCTATGAAGTCATGAATTATCGCTATTTCTAGGACATGAATTGTTTAAGTCATTCCTATAGGGCTTGCTGCATAAACAACTGCTTAAAAGTATTTCTTTTATATCCCTGGCCTCTGCTCTATTGTCCCAGGTAATAAATGGAGTCAAGATTTAGAGTACATACTTAGTAAGCATGGTTCTCACCATACTTATCACAAAATAATATATCTACCTGACTCTGTACGTATTGAATCCAACTAGTAGTTAAAGCTATCAAACTCTATTCCACTAAGGTACACAATTGACCATTATATGCTATTATAACTGATACATAAGTTGACTCTATCTTCTTGGAATTTATTGATTATTAGAAGAGAATAATCTATTAGGTTCTTGATAATATTTGTGCAGTGCAACCATAAGGTTGAGTAATACCTCCTACCTTGTCATAACTCTTAGAAAATAATTCCACTTAAAATGTAGCATCTAGAAGTGACTTTAACTCTAGCATCAACCCCTCAATAATCTTATGCCTAATGATCTTCTTGGGTTGCTGGTGATATGGACAGTCCCTCAAGTATAATTTATGTCTTTCCTGATCTTGGGGAAAGTATTCATCATTATTCTATACAAATCCAGAAATTATGCCTCTGAGTTATTTTATTTTTCTAAATGAGAAGAAACTACATGAAAATATCATCGTTGATGTAATCAAACATGTAGGTTCACTATGCAACCATTGCTTTGCCTCTTGAATTAATAAAAAGAGGAATAACATCTACTTCACAAATTTGTCTAACATATTCTAATAGTGGAATTTATCGCTCAGCTCAACAAACTCTTACAAGTGCTTGTGTGGGTCTTGATATGATTTATACATATATTGATAAGTATTCTGCACTAGTCATATCATGCTCTCTTTTAAATCCAAATTTTATATGATTGTGGATTGTTTATATCTTTAGAGGCAGTTTGTTGATTAGCCTCGTGAAGTTCAACACAAAAACATGTGGTGCAACAAGCGGCTAGACTGCAATCCTATCTACTGCATCATTTGAATGGTGCAGGTTATAAGTCATTTCTCTCAACTCTCTGAGAGTATGTTCAAGTTCTAAGTCATAGAAAATCAAGGTATTACCTTGACTCTTGGTACTGGGCATACATTAACTTATAACTTGTGGAAAACAAAAACAATAAACAAAGTTAAATATTAATAGTTCAATACAATTCAAAATAGTATTAACGTTAGCAAATCTCAAGCAATGTTGCCAAAAACTATTTGCGTAATTTACATGGAATTATATATAATCTTACAAGTAACATATAATGTAAGTCCAAATATCGTACCCATAGGATTTATGCATTGATTAGCTATTTTGGATTCTTCTGGTTTCTATCAGTGAGAGACAAATATTACATAGTGATTTTTTCCTTTTGATTATAACAAAAGTAAATTGATTGTGATCTAGGTAGGCTACTTATTATCTCTGTTTAAAATATTAATAGCTTTATAATTCCTTATAAAATAAATAAATATGGGACTACATTATTTGATATAAAGCGATTTAGGTTGGTGGCTTTAGAAATGATCTAGGTAGGCTACTTTGTTGTACTCTTCTTGTGCCGTTGATTGTGATTAGAATATGGTTGGTACTTTTGAGCCTGGAGAGCCGGTTACTGTCTCGATATTTGGTTGGTGGCCCATCAATTGATAGTGTTACCTAGTCTAGTACGATCCCGAGGGTGAACCTGTTAGACTGAGTTGTGGTAGTTCTATGTTCTTCTTCCCAATAGGGTGTGTACTTTGCCCTTGACGAGAGCTCTTGGGATATTTGTAGAATTTGGGATGCAAGTACTCGGGGATCAGGACTGGGACTAGGGCTACGGAAGGATTGTACCCTTATGAGTTGGGTTCTGACAGTTATTCTAGGGGCTTTAGTTTGCAGTATTAGATTAGCCTAGCCTACTGTATTGATTAACTTTGTGCTACAAACATGCATTAATGTTTAAATGATAACTTGATTTTGACAGCATAATAACTTGAAATTGGTTTCATTTATACTTATATCTTCAACGACTGCGTTTATGTGCAGTGGAGCTATTTTACCAAACTATATGAGGCTATTTTCTCGTATTCACTGTGATTTTTGGGATTGTCTACAGGGCGACAGTTGGATCTTTTGGGACTAGAAATTTTTCTGATATGACTGTACTTGACTTTCTAGTGAGATATGTTCTATGGGCTGAGCCCAACTTTTGGTCTCTTAGCCTTGAGGATTTCGGCATTGGATGCCTTTTTACAGTGATTTTGTACATAGGATTGGATCCCTCTAAGCACCTTACGACCTAAGGCACCATGCCTGGGGTATGTTGCATGGATGAGGGAGGGGTATACTAGGGGAGGTTGAGGAAGTATATGGAATAACTTTTATGGGTCCACTCTTAGCTGGGTTATGTATCAGGGAGGGTACGTACGAGCACTTATTTACTATTTTGGCACCTCTTTGCATTTCATTACTGTGTATTTATTGTACCTTTTGGGACTTACGAGGGAAGTACTAGTTGGGTTATTGGTTCCCTGATTGTACCCACTGGTAGTATGGGATGTCAACCAAGTTGTTTGCTCATTTATGATTCTTATACATATTTTTGGTGTACTTATTGTATTTGCTATTAGCCTAGCTTGTTATTGGTTTTATATTTTATTAGTGGACCTTCTTGACACTTGTTAAGATGGAGCTCCAAGTACGTGTCACGGTGGGTCATGATTTTCTTATGTCTAGGTCTTCTATGTGGTATTTGGCTAGTGACTTTCCTTCAACTTGTTAGTGGACACTGCACTCACTAACAACTGACTCTGCACTATATGAACTAGATGTTATTGTTGTTGCCTCTATGTCGTACATTATGTATCACCTCTTATTTTCTGATTGATTATCTTGTACCTTATCTATGCTTACTAACGTCCGGTTGACCTATGATGCCTGTTAGGTACTCGTTATTTTTGTACTTATGCTATACTTCTACATCCTTCCGGATGTAGGTACTAGTATGAGTTTTGCAGGCAGACATTATCTAGTACATTAGTTAGTACTTTTCAAAGATTTGGTGAGCAGATGGGTTCCTTTCTGGCCTTTCTGCTATCAGTATTGGAGCTATCCTAGTTGGGTCTTCGATAGCCTTTTTTCATAGTTTGGCCCACTTGGGGCTGTATTTTGTATTCATGTACATCGATTCTCTACAGCCCTGAAACAGGTTTTAGGAGTTATTCTGTTGGATTTTATATTTCAGATATATTTTATGCCTTTCTTCTCTTCTTCTCCTCCTTTTTTGTTTTTTTAGGTTTTTTTACTGTCCCACCGCTATTCACTCTGGGCTAGGATTAGGCTTGTTTTCTTATGAGATGTAGACGCCATCATAACTCTATTTTAGGGTCATGACAAAGTGGTATCAGAGCGCTAGGTTCATATAGGTCTCTGGCCGTAGGGTAGGAGTCTGGTAGAGTCTCACGGGTCGGTATATAGACATTCGTATCCTATCTTTAGGAAGCTACAATGCTTTTTTATAGGATTTTTTCTGATTGATTCTTTAGTTTAAGGTATTCACTGGTTTCTTGTTACTTATCCTAGTTTATTCTTTTGTAGATAAAACACACACGATTGATACTAAAGAGTGACGATGATCCCCCCTCTGCAGAGAGCTCCAGTAAGGGATGAGGTAAAGCCAGAGCCTGTCGTCGTGGTTGGGCAATCTACTTTTTCTATAGATACAACCACCCTCAATAATGCACTTAGAGTCATGTGGCAGCGTATGATGGCAATGTTTGGTAGGACACTAATTGATTAGGGTTATATTTTATCCCAGGGAGAAACATAGGGTGCCCCTGCTCCTCCTGTTCATTTAACACCAGTGACAACCATGGTTCCTCCTATACAGCTTGTTCCATAGGCGCCTCCAGTTCAGCCGTCGAGCCAGTCTCAGTATAAGTTCCTGTTATGATTTTTCAGGATCAGAAGATGCGCAAGCATCTTATGCGTATGGGCTCTCTAAGGTCTTCTGGTGACGCTAGACAGGATCTATATGAGTTTTTGCAGAGTGTGAGGAGAGGCTACAGACTATGGTCCTAAGAGTCTTGCATGGGGTTGATTTTATCTTGTATCAGTTAGAGGGTCGGGCTAAGGCCTGGTGGAGGTCATATAAAGAGAATAGACCCTGAGGGTCCTTATAGATGACATGGGATTAGTTTATGGATATTTTAATGGCTCACTATGTTCCCCGGAGTGTTCATAAGGATCTCAGGGCTCAGTTTATTAACTTATAACAGGGGCCAATGACAGTTACAGAGTATGAGGGCCCATTTACATATTACTCGAGGCCTAAGCTTACTATTATACCAACAGATGATGAGTGAATTCACTACTTTATAGCAGTATTGAGGCCAGAGTTATAGGAAGACATAGAGTTATTACTAGCTCAGGGTGGCCTATTTCTAACAATTTTCGATCATCCCCATAACATAAAGAGGCACCGTCACTTGGACTAAGGAGGCAGCGATAAGAGACAACATCTTCTTGGTGATTTTAGTGGGTCGCAGTCTTCTAAGAGTTGGTATGATAGATGTAGAACTCAACAACAATATCTATATCAGCAGTACCAGAGGTAGCTTAGTAGGTCAGTTAAGGCCTTTCTACAATCATCTAGTAGTGTTCAAGGTAGTCAGCCCATCAAGGGCACATCTATAAGGGTTCAGGGCCGTGGTGGCTAGGGTGGCTCAGTTAGTGGTTCTGGTCGAGGCAAGGGTAGTAAATGCTTTGAGTGTGGTAAGATGGATCACTATGTTAGAGATTGTCCACAGTGTTGGGGAATCAACCAAAAACATAGATTATCGAGCCCTTACAAATGGTATTATCACCGATTAGAGATGGTCAGGAGTGGGTTGAGGTAGTTGTGGTGGGGGACAAAAGGGTAGAGGAGGGGATAGAGGAGAAGGTTAATAGGGAGTTGGGTGCCTTCAGTTCTATGTTGTACCTGATAGAGCCTGAGCTGAGGCTTCTTCTGTTGTAGTTATAAGTATGTTATCCTTTTTTCATCAGCCAACTTTAGTATTATTTGACCCTTGTTCTACATATTCTTATGTGTCTGTTTACTTTGCACCCCATTTGGTGTTCCATATGAGCCTTTATGTATGCCCGTGAGTGTGGCTACTCCATAGTTGTGCCTATTATGGTGGATCGAATTCGGTGAGCTTGTGTTTTAACTGTACGGGGGTTGGACACTTGGGTTGATCTTGTGACTCTAGAGATGATTGATTTTGATGTGATACTGGGCATGGATTGATTATCCTTTTATCTTGCGGTCAAGGATTGTTTTTCTAAGATTGTGACTTTATCTGTGCCCTACGTGTCTTCAGTAGTATGGTAGAGTCCAATTAGACATTCTACGATGTTTATTGTATCCAGTATCCAGGCCAATAGAATTTTAGCCAGGGGTTGTACTACTTATCTAGCTTATGTTCATGATGTGAGTGCCGAACCTCCTTCCCCTGAGTTTGTGCCAGTTGTCAGAGAGTTCCTTGATGTCTTTATTAAGGAGTTTCCTAGCCTTCCACTCGAGTGTATTGTTGACTTTGCTATAGAGTTTGAGACTGGTATCATCCCTATTTCCATTACACATTATTACATGGCTCTAGTAGAGCTCCAAAAGCTCATTATTCAGCTTCAGGACATAGTTACCCAAGGTTTTATTCACCCTAGTATTTTCCATGGAGCACTGCAGTACTATTTTTTAAGAAGAAAGATGTGACTATGTGCATGTATATTGATTACAAGTAGTTGAACAAAGTCACCATCAAGAATAAGTATCCTTTGTTGTGGATTGATGATTTGTTTGATCAACTTCAGAGAGCCATAGTGTTTTTGAATATTGATTTTTATCGGGTTATCACCAGCTATTGATTCAAACTGGAGATATTTCGAAGTCTTCTTTTCAGACTCGCTATAGTAATTATGAGTTCTTAGTTATGTCATTTGGACTTACTAATGCCCCGACTGTGTTTATGGATATTATGAATAAAATGTTCATGCTGTATCTTGAAACTTTTGTGATTGTGTTTATTGATGATACCTTGGTTTATTCCCGTATTTGAGAGTAGCACAAGGAGCATTTGAGGGTTGTACTTTAGACTTTAAGGACTGCGTATCTGTATGCAAAATCCTCGAAGTGTGCCTTTTGGTTAGATTCCATTGTATTCCTTGGCCATATTATTTCTTCTAAGGTCCGCAACTTTGTTGGGTTGGCTGGTTATTATAGATGATTCGTGCAGGATTTTTCATCTACAACAACTCCTATGACCAGATTAACACAAAAGGATGTTCTCTTTTGGTGGTGAGAGGATTATGAGTCCATCTTTTTGAGGCTCAATGAGTTTCTTACTTCTGCACTAGTATTGAAGCTTTCGGTTAAGGGCCAGGCATATATTGTTTATTATGATACCGCCGATATTGGGTTAGGTTATGTATTGATACAGCAGGTTAGAGTCATTGCATATGCCTCACGTCAGTTAAAGGTTCATGAGTGCAACTACCCCACCCATGTCTTGGAGTTGGCGGCGGTAGTCTTTGCACTCAAAATTTGGAGACAATACCTTTATGTAGTTAATTGTAAGATTTTCATCGATCACCGCAGTTTGCAGTACATTTTAAGCCAAAGGGAGCTCGATCTCAGGCAAAGGAGATGGATCGAGCTCCTGAAGGATTATGAAATCAACATCCATTATCATCCTAGTAGGGAAAATGTAGTTGCATATTCCCTGAGCCGGAAGGCTGTTATTATGGACAACTTATCTTTTATTTCAACTTCAGAGAAGTCATTGGCCTTAGATATCTAGTCTTTG
>JBDJHY010287632.1:0-10119 GCA_039654485.1 Withania somnifera
TGTATCTTTGCTATTCTATACTAGTGGTTCTTATGACATTGACATCGGGTTTTGGGAACTTGTAGTACATATTATTGTTTTTTCCGCACATACTGTTGTAGTCCTCCGCTTTGGCTATGGACTACAGGGTTTGGTTCTCCTACTGTGTGGATAGTAGGTGCCATCATGACTCCGAGAAGTCGGGTCGTGACATGGGATCACTTAGCCTAGGCCTTTTGTACATTGGGATCGAGGGTCTTGAGGTCGTAGTGGCTATGGTGGTTTAGTTGGTGGTTCCTGTTAGGGCATAACCCAGGGTTGTTATGAATGTGGAGATCTAGGCTAATTTTCTAGAGAGTATCTGCAGCGTTGGTCTCTTCAGCCTGCATCACAAACTATAGGGTCTTCTCGGGTAGTATCACTACTAGTTAGAGACGGTCAGACAATTGCTCGCAGTGGCCATGGTGGTGAAAATAGGGTTAGAGAAGGGGGGAAAAGGGTGAGTCAACATGTCATTGGATGCTGCCAGTTATATGCCATACCTAAAAGAGCCCAAGATGAGGCTTCTTATGCTGTGATCACGGGTATGTTACTTGTTTGGGGTCATCCTTCTTTGGTTTTTTTTATCCCGATTCTACCTATTTTATGTTTATGTGTACTTTTAATCCCAGTTAGACATTTTTTGTGCGTGTTTACCTATGTTCTTGAGAGTAGCCACTCATGTTGGAGAGTTTTCAGTGGTGGATCGAATTTACTGGGCTTTTGTTATTACTATACAGGAGTTGTACACTTTCTCTAGAGATGATTGATTTTGATTTGATATTGGGCATGAATTGGTTGTCCCCTCATTGTGGTATTTTAGAATGTAATTCCAAGACCGTCACGATATTTGTACCCGATGTACCCCCCCGATTGTATGGTAGTTCTACTAGTCACTCCCTAGTGCGGGTCATTCCTTGTGTTCAAGCCCATAGATTTATAGATGGGGGATGTTTAGCTTATTTAGATTTTGTCTATAATGTAAAAGTTGATCTTCCTAACCCTAAGTCTGTTCCCATTGTTAGAGATTTCCCTGGTGTATATCCTAATGATTTTCTTGGCCTCCCAGCCAATCATGTTGTGGACTTTGTAATAGAAGTTAAGATAGACATTAGGACCATTTCAATCGCACCTTATCGTATGACTCTGGAAGAGCTCTGGGAGCTTAGTACTCAGCTTCAGGATATAATTTCTAGGGGTTTTATACGTCCTAGTGTTTTTCTGTAGGGTGCTCCAGTGTTATTTTTCTAAAAAGGACATGACAATGCGCACCTTTGCCGTGTATTGATTATCTTTTTGACAAGCTTCAGGGTGCGTATGTGCTTTCAAAGATTGACTTAAGGTTATGTTACCACCAGTTGAGGATTTGAGGTGAGTACATCTCGAAGACTACCTTTCAGACTAGTTATGGACATTATGAGTTCCTGGTGGGCTGAATAATGTCCAAACACATTCATGAATCTTATGACTAGAGTTTTTAAACCTTTTTAGGATTCTTTCTTGATTGTGTTCATCGATGATGTTTTGGTTTACTCCCAGAGTCGGGAACAACATGAGGAGTACTTGAAGATTATACTTCAAAATTTGAGGAATGAGTAGCTCTATGCTAATTTCTTAAAGTGTGAGTTTTGGTTGGACTCCATAGCCCTCTTGCGGTATGTTATCTCTGCAACAGGTATTAGTATGGATCCAAAAAGAAAATCATAATAAGGGATTAGCCTCAACCCACAACACCTTCTGAGGTTCGTAGTTGTATTGGATTAGTTGGGTACGATAGATGTTTTGTGCAAGACTTTTCATCCATTCCACTTTTCTGAGGCTCAAGAAGTTGCTCACTTCAGCACTAGTGTTGTCACTTGCAGTTGAGGGCCAGACATATACATTATATTATGATGCTTTAGGTATTGGTTTAGGATGTGTATGAATGTAGTGGGGCAAAGTTATTACATATTCTTAATGTTAGCTGAAGGTTCATGAGCGCAACTAGCATACCCATAATTTGGAGTTGGCATAGGTAGTTTTTGCGCTCAAGATTTTAAGGAATTACCTTTATGGATTTCATTGTGAGATTTTCACAGACCACCACAATCTATATTATCTATTGAGCCAGAGGGAGATAAATCTGAGATAGAGGAGACAAGTTGAGCTTCTAAAGGACTATGGCATCAATATCTTTTTACCATCCAGGCTGGGCGAAAGTAGTTGTGTACGTGTTAACCCATAAGGAGGTTAGCATGAGAAGTTTGGCCTATATGTCAATTTCAGAGAGACCATTGGCCTTAGACATCTAGTCTTTGGCTTACAGCTTAGTTAGATTGATTATTCAGATCCTAGCTAAGTACTTGAACGTGTTGAGTCTAAACATACAGTATTTGATAAGCTTAGACAACGACATTATAAGGATAAATACTTGGTGCGTATCCGAGAGTTAGTTCTGAGGGGTTACTACACCGGTGCTTCATTACACTTATTTGGTGTGTCGTGGACAGGCCATCATATTTGTGTTTCGAGGATTGACGAGTTAATTCAGACTATTCTTTATGAGGCCCAACTATACCATATATTCCATACACCCGGCATAGAAAAAATGTGCAAATACTTGAGATAGCACTATTGTTGATGATGTATGAGATCTGATATCAATAGATTTGTATCTCAATGCCTAAAATTCAGCAGGTGAAGTTTGAACATTGGAGACTTAGTGGTGTAATGCAACGACTCTCAATTCCTGAGTAAAAGAGGGAGAGGATTACCATGGATTTTTTTTATACTTCCTCGTACTTATAGGGAAATGATTATATATGGGTCATCAGGGATCAATTTACCAAATCTGCACACTTTCTCGACTTCATCAGTTTGGGTGCTAAGAGGCTTGTTGTCCTATATAATAAGGAGGTTTTTCACCTACCTGGGGTTCCAATTTCCATTATTTCAGACAGAGGTGCATAGTTTTCTTCCCTATTTCGGAGGACTGTATAGTGAGAGACATTTACAGAGATAGCTTTGAGTTCTTTCTCATCAACAAACTGACGACAAGTTTGAGCTGACCATTCGCGTATTTAGGATATGCTCCGGGCTTGTGTTTTAGATTTTGGTGGTAGTTAGGATCAATATTTGTCCTTAGTAGAGTTTTTGTATAAAAATAGCTACCATTCCAGCATCCATATGGTGCTATTCCAGGATTTATATGATAAGCATTACAGATCACCAATTTGTTGGTACAATAGTGTTGATATTTAATCATAGACTTTAAATTTGGTTCAAGATGCTATAGAGAGAGTCAGAGTTATCCAGGATAGACTGAAGGAGTGTAAAGTAGACAAAAGTTCTACGTGGATCGTAGGTTTTTCCCCCTTGAGTTTAATGTCGGATATGTGGTATTCTTCTGGGTTTCACCTACAAAAGGGCATTATGAGGTTTGGTCGGAGAAGTAATCTTAGCTCTACATTCATTGGGCCTTATAAGATCCCCGAGCATATTGGCAATGTTTCCAATAGATTAGCCCTACCTCCAGAGTTAGTAGTTGTTCATTCAGTTTTCCATGTCTATATGATTTTCCTCTATGTACTTGACCTTTATCATTTGCTCTACTATGAGTCAGTTCAACTAGATGATCACTTGACTTATATAGAGCAACTTAAGGCTATTATAGATAGATATGTTAGGCGGCTTATGTATAGATAAATACCTATCGTGAGTGTTTGTTAGTCTCCTTTTCAAGTCGAGGAGGCTACCTGGGAGGTGGAGAGAGATACGCGATCCCATTACTCATTTGTTTGAGTCTTCAGGTACTCACATTTTTCTTAACTTTTACAGATAAAATTTTCTTTAGTGGTTTATTCTGTAATGTCTCTCAGGGACATTTTCATGATTTTTGGTGTCTCCTCTGTGTTTAGAGCATTCTTGTATATTTCCCAAGTCATTTGTAGTAGCTGGGACCTGTAGTTTGGTTCCCTTAGTGTTTTGTAGCTTGTCTCTCTTTTAATTTTTGCTTATTTAGGCTTATTTCATCTTAAATGACCTCAGGTAATCGTTCTTCAGCTCCTTTGAGTACAAAATATTGATTACATAGATATTTCATATTCGGTTTGTTAAAACCAGACTCTTTTTTCATCTCGAGCCTCGATTACTCAAATTAAGGTTGGTTGGGTACCAATAGGCCACGATCGCATGGCCTTGGCTGCGATCACGTAGCCCAGACCCTTTATGCATTGTGATTATGAGGTTGAGAGTCAGATCATGGGGAGTAAGACTGCTAGGGGTCATGATTTGTAGCCTGTACCACGATCGTGCAATCGCCTGACATTCTATACAATTCTTTTTCCTTTTATGTTCTTGATGAAAACCCTCTAATTTTCCAAGTTTCTCTCAAATTTCATTGCCTAAATTAGTATATTTAAGATTTTATTAATAACTCTCAAATTATACCTCTCACTTAAGTATAAGCGATCATTGGTCAAATATATAACCCAACTAGGTTGGGCTCGATCCCACAGGGAATATGGTATCAGATGTATGCCCAGTAGCAGTAGTTAGTCAGTTAGTGTTTCTTTATAGAAATAACATAAAGTAAAGGGGGTTTATGTCTATGAAAGTATTTGTTGCTATTGCTTGTGATTCATAGAATAGTTCAAGTGTTTTATTAATCTAGGTTTATGTTCACCAGGGTTCAACAAACCTTTGGATTGTAATCTTGTACGGTTGTGCAATCTTTTCTAAGCGTAGAGTTATGTATAAAGTCAACATTATTCATCTAAGTGTTTTCAACCTTTAATCCTACATAAATCTATTTTACATCAGATTAGGGCTATGAAAGAGCGCGTTGTCCTTATCTTGGTAACTCAAAACGATTGCTCTTTTTACAACAACAACCATTAGATGAAGGTTAACACCCTGAATTTCTTAGCATAATCTCAACTACCAGTTTTAACCACAAGGTTAGTGCTAGTTAAACCTAGGCGTGTTCTAGCATTTGCAACTACTAAAATTCATTTATTACCTAGATATTAGGTTCATATACTAGGGTAGATACAACAACAATATATGAGTTACAAGCCTAATGAAGTTTCACCCATGGATTCCACAACCCTAGAGCTAGGGTTTACCATTCATCGATATTAACATAAAAAATAAAACAATAAATCAGTAAATATCATACAACAAAAATAAGCTTCCAATTGATTGTAGAATATTGATCAATGAACTCAATTCTTGCGTTTTTGAGAGAATATATGTATCAGAATCCTAAGGTCAAGAATCTCTGATAAGATCAATAATTCTAATGATGAGGATAAAAGTCTCTTTTCCAAACTACCCTAATTCTAGTATTTATAGAGCATAGGTGTAAGTGCAACATCAGAAACTTGGATTAAGTCATCGCTCAACATTAGATGGAAACCTGTACAAATCATCTAGTGACAGACAGATCGTTGGTCTTTCGTCTATCATCTCTACTATGCAATAAAGTTCCAGTCATGTAAAAGAACTTTTACGAACCATCTTGTGGCAAAAGAAATGTCTCTTGAGCTATCTAGTCTTTGGACCTATCCAGTGCTATATCTGTTGGGCAATGGATTTTAGACTAACCATATATTAGTGAGTAAATAGCCCAATCCATCGTTTGACTTGGCTTTCTTATCAGTTCCTTTCCTTTTAGGAGATGGGTTTGGAAGAGTCATCTAGTGACAGGTGAAACATCCAAGAATCATGCAAATCTTGTCGTTTTTCTGTACAATTGCTCCAAACTTCCTCATATTGACTTAACCCTGCAAATACTCATAAAATAAAATAATCCACACCGTTGTTACTCAGGAACATGCTTTATTTACTGGGTTTTAAGTGCAATATATGATGTAAAATACCGTCACATCATTTATCTTATGGTTTTAATCGGTGAAATCATATCCTAGAGGTTTTACCATCACTTCTACCGGGTAATTTCTTTGCTTCTCATTAGTTGTAAAGTTTTATATATTACATAAACTTCCGAAGATTATTTCTTTATATTCTTTCGTTGGTTTGAGCCCGGCTTTGTACCATACGTTCTAAGGACTGTGCTCTATGTTTTTGTATAAATATTTTATTCTTTTGAGCTAGAGGGTTCAAGGACCCATTTTTACTTTGGATTTTGACCTTGCTATTCCTATCACAATACGGGTCTTGTTTTAATCCTCTTAACTCATGGGTTGTATTATTGCTAGTCTTGTGTGGTATGATCTTGTTCGTGAGTTTCATCTTCTTCCAGCGTGGTTTTTGAGGTTTTATCCAATGTCAGGTAGGCTATGGTCTACTCTAAAGAGACTGGGTGTTAGCATTGTATATTTTCTAAAAAGTTCTAGTTTGGGGCTAGGATTTGTTAGTTGGAGCCCTATTACGTGTATTCTTCTAGATTATAGATGGCTTGTGACTTGGTTACTTACCTGAGGCTATGAATCTCTGTATATATGATTGACACCGACTCTAAAACATAGTTTGAGGGAAGGGGAAAGAATATCTTTAGAGCTTAGTGGTTGTCCCCTAGATCTTAGATGGGGGCTCTAGAGCCGATCTAGACTGTTGTTTGTTTTGTTTAGTAAGCCTGCATGTATTTTCTTATTATGCACGACTGGATGGATTTCTGAGTCAGAAATTTATACTGCAACCTATTTTTATTGTTTTGGGTATGGAAGGGTCTTTTCATCTACTATATGCATATTTCCTACTGAGTATGCCTCTACTTTACTCTACTATCACCGTCAGGTTTCATAGTGTTTTGATTATACCTGTATTGTTGGACTAGAATTTCCCATTGAGATATAATATACGGGCTAAGATAGGGTTTTTATAACTTCTTCCCTAATGACTATGCCATAGTTGGATTTTTAGTAGATCTTACACACAGGTTCGAGTCCCACTGGCTTGATGGGATTTTTCATATGGGTTTGAGTCCTTCCACGAGCACTACTGACCTGGGTAGCCATGCCAAGCATGTTGAATAGCCCGGCCGAGGGTTATACGGTAGAGTAGAGGTATGCAGTTCAAGTCCTTCATGGTTCACTCTTGATTTAGTAGTATCCAAAAGAGGTAGCATGCCGTCACTCATTTACTTTTGTACACCCTTTTGCATTGCATCCTTCGGACTAGTCTATACCCTTCGGGCTTATGGGGGAGTCTTTTTGGGTTACTTATATGCCAACCTATTATTTGCTAGCTAGGATTCTCTACTACTTTCTTGAGGGTTCTAGGTACTTTCTTTCTTACTTGTGGATAAATTACTCTATTAGTTGTTTTATACTCTGTTATGGTCCTACATCATAATAGTTATATCAGTGATTAATGTAAACATTGCCCTAGCCTTAGAATGTCCTATGACTTGGTTTTACTTGAGTTCTGTTTTATTACTTGTTCTTGATCCACTTTACTTTATCTATACTTGCTATTACCCGGTCAACCTATGATGCCTACTAGGTACCGTTGTTTTTGGTACTTATACTGCACTTCTACATAATTTTTTTAATACAGATTGAGGTATGGGTCAGCAGTGAGGAAGTGATCGTGCAGGCTAGACGGAGGTCTTTTCGGAGATATGGTGAGCACTTGGTGTTCTGGATGGCCGGTTCTCCTTCTAATGTTGAGATTTCCTAGATTGGTTTTTGGACAACAGTCTTGTAGTTTTTCCCCATGGTTGGTTGTATCTTGTTTTATTATGTATCTATGTATTGACACTCTACATCCATGATACCAGGTTCTAGAGGTTGGTTTTCCAATGTTTAGCGTTTTTTCTCTATTTTCTCCTATCTTCTACTACGTCCTCTCTTCATCTCATCTCTTTTTTTCCTGTTTGGATTCTGGACCATCATTGACCACTCTATACCAGGGTTTAGGCTTGTCTAGAGGTGGGGTATATATGCCATCACAAGTCGATTTTCAAGTCGTGCCAGCTTTATTAGTATATGATTTTCAAATTTTCCATTATAATTTTCAATTTATCATCTTCTGATTTACCATCATTCTTTTTATATTATTAATTTTTTAAAAGTGTTTATGTTATAGAATTATTAATAGTTTATTTTCGAGTATCAAAGTCAAAATAATTTTGGCCTTTTGATATGAACCATTAGAGAAAATAAGAGTAATTCTTGTTACTTATAGCCAAAATAACTTTTAAAACTGCTAAATATATCCATTAACATCAGTGACTCGCAAACAACTATAACTGCTTCTTTTGGAGAATCTCACTCTGGCCATTATTGATTCTTCCAAAAAATCCCACACCAGTCATTACTGCTTCCTCCTAAGAATTTCATGTCGGACATCATTGATTTTCATTGAATAATATAATCCCAGTCATTTACTAGGCTTACCATCGCCGCCGATTGTAACATTCAACGCCATAGTCAACTCCCAAGATCTCCTTTTGTTCACAGATTTCCCTCTACTCTGTTCTTTTTATCTTTCCATATAATTTTTTCTTTCTTGTTCTTGCATTCCTTTTACTCTCTTTTAGGTAATACCAATATATTTTGGAGCTCACTAGCCAGAAATCTTTATGTTCGTTCTTACCTAAAGCCTTTTTGGTGAGGCTCCGGCAAGACCACTTCACAGTAGTAGAACCTCAGGGGTAGAACCCAGGAGTGGGAAAAGTATAATCCACAAGACTCCATCTACCAATTTCATCATCAAAACTTGTCGGTGTCCGACAAATTGATCAAGGTAAACCACTCAAAATTTAGGTGATCTTATCCCTTAAATATATTAGTTTGGTGTGTCGCTTTATTTTTTCTAAGTTTGATTAAGTTGTTCTTTTGGTATACTTATCTTAGTTTTATTTGAAATTTGATTTGATTTTATTTGACTATCCTTATTGAACTGTGTTGTTTTACGGTCATTGTTCACTTCATGTGTGTGTGTTGTGTTTCGTTGTTGTACAGTTCTAATGTTATCCTTTAGTAATTTACTAATTTTTATTATATACTTTTTTATTGATTTTAGTTGGGTTTCCTTTTCTCGTGTGGCACACTGTAGTTCTTGATTATCTTACTGGTTTGTTCTTTATTGTAGTTGTAGATATGTGATGATCCTCTAGGTCTTTTTTAAAATTTTTTCACATTTGAACTATTTTACCCATTCTTGTAGTTTCATTATTCTAAACAAAGTTTGATTCCATGATTGGTTTGGGAACGGGATGGATTTTGAGTTGGGTTTTGGTGATTTTTGAGTTTAGATCTTTTAAGGGTGAAATTCTGAACTATAGGGGTCATTTGGAGTTTAGGACCTCGTATTAGAAATTGGTCAGTTCTCTCAACTTTGAAATGTTGATTTTTGTCTAGTAGGATCATTGTTTCCTGTTTTAGTCCTTTCGTGGTGATTTTAAGCATTTGATAGGATAAACTTTAATTTTTAAGAGTAATTAGTTGACTTGAATCATTATTTAACCTTAGAGTGCTTGAATTCAAAATCTGATGGCTACATTGGATGCAGGAGGTGATTTTTCTCCTAGATAGAGGTTTCATTTATTTTTTGTAAGTCCCGAGGGCATATTGATCATTTTGGTGATTCTAGTTAAAATGAACCCTTAGAACGTAAAGGGTCAAGGAGACCTTGTATTTGTGCTTTGATAGTTCCTTTGAGTCTGATACGTCAAAATTAGTATGGTTGCATATATGGTTTGTTGTCAAAGATTCCGAATGAAACTTGGGGGTCCATTCAAAGTTGTCAATGATTCCGAATGAAACTTAAAGTACCTAAATTTGAAATTAGATGGTTTCGTTAGATTCATGAGATTATTTTTTGCCCGGAAAGAGGTTTTGTTTATTATTCATAAGTCTCGGGAGGTGTTTTTAAAGCTTCAACATAGTTAGTTATGGGTATTGATAGTTGTTATGTGTTGTATATTGTTGAATATTAAATAGATTGTGTATGTCTAGAGGCTTTTCAAAAGGGAAAGGTGCCCGAGTGACCACGTTCTTCAAAGTTTAAAGCAAGTTGAGGTATATGGTTTTTCTATGAAGTGTTAACGGTTTCTTGCTAATTGTTTCTGAATTGAGAGAAATGGGTACTTTTGGGTTGATACCATCAAGCATATTAGGCCTAAAATGAACAAATTGAGATAATGTGAATACT
>JBDJHY010287652.1:0-10119 GCA_039654485.1 Withania somnifera
AGATGACTTGTTTTATATGATTCTGAGATAGGATAACTCCTTTTCTCTAGGATTCATGATATCAGCTTTGTACACATTCTTATCTTTTTTCCCCTTAAGTATAAGCTTTCCAGTATGCACACTTATGACCCTGCAGTCAGAGAAAGTGAATTTAACCTTATTCCCTTTGTCACACATATGAGACACGCTTAGTAAATTATGTTTCATCCCTTTGACTAGATACACATTCTCTACAGCTTGTGAGTGAGTTTTCCCTATGACTCCAATACCAACTATTCTCTGGTCTTTCCATTTCCAAAAGCTACACTTCTACCAGTATAGCTCTTGAGTGAGAGGACATTTTTTTGATTCCAATCATATGTCCTAAGCATGCATTGTCCAGGTACCAGGGCTTACTTCTTCCTCTCCTATTTTCCTACAAGAACATTAATAGTTAGTTTTGGATACCTAGACTAGCTTTATTCCTTTTTTGTTATGAAAAGGATGGATTAAATTTATGATTCCCCAATATGGAAGACGATTTTCCTTAAAAGAAGTGTGTGGCATTTTCATGTTGGCAAATTTAACATTTCTTTTAAAGGCCTCCTGATGAGTGGGAAACTATTCTTATAATGACCTACCTTTCCCCACTTGGTACACTTGCTCATCATTATATTCTTATCATGAGAATGATTAGGGTTACAAGGTCTGAATCCTAATCCATATCTAAAGGTAGACCGACTCTTATCAATGTTTGACAGCAATGCTGAGGACTTAATCAACTTTTGATTATTCTCTAGCTCAATCTTAGCAAGGTTCATATTTTGAGAAAGCGGAGAATTTTGCTCTTTTAGTTCTTGTAGCCTAATAATCAACCTTTTCTATTTATAGTTCTAAGTCTTCTTGAATTTTAGAGGCTTCAGTTTTCTCGTTTGCTGAGAACTCTTTCAAAGAATCTCTTAGGGATTGACTTTCATCTTTAGGAGCTCTAAGATCAGTTCTTAAAATGGCATATTCATCCATCAGTTGGTCTTTTTTAGAGCACATTGTGTAATGTGCATCATACAGAATAATGCTAAGGACTCAAGATTCTTTCTAGAAAACTTAGTTAAATCAGGTTTTTGATTAGAAACACATACCTGAGAACTATCTTCTTCCTATTCTGACTTACACCCAACCAAGAGTGCTAAGATGTTTTCTTCAAAAGTTCCCATGAATCCATCCTGAATGTCACTTAATGCATATCGTGATAAGTTATCTGTAGATGATGCCTTAACCATAGCCAACAGAGATTGATCTTGAGTCTCTTCCTCCTCTGATTCACCCGTATATCTCCAATTGCTGCAATAGCTTTCAGAACAACAATGTCAGCATCTTGTGAAGTCATCTTCCTATGTATACGAAGAGACAATTTTTTTCTGGGTATTTTTCCTTTATCAGCAGTATTCCTTTTGTGCTCCACCAGCCCACATTGGACAGAATTGATGAAGTGGTCAGGGATTCCACATTTGTGACACAATTGTTGTTCACGACAATCTCTATTCTGATTCCTTCTTTGAGAGTTCCATTTTTTTTAAACATTCTTTGAAATCTTTGAGTTACAAGTGCCGGATTTTCATCTTCAAAAGCAACTTTCTCAGTTCTCTTGAGAGAGAGTACTTTGTCCTTTTTCTTTAGTCGGATCTCCTTTTCTTGATTTTTCTTGGATTCATAAATGGTTAAATTATCAATCAACTCATCCATTGACAAGGTGTCCAAGTCTCTTTCTTTAGTTATGCCTCTAGTTTGCTCTCCCAACATTCAGGTAGTACACTCATCAGTTTTCTAACAGGTTTTCCAGTTGGAATAATTTCGCCAAGGGAGTAGATCTCATTAAAAATAGCAGTGAATCTTGTGTGTATGTCCTAAATAGTTTCACCTTCCTTCATTATGAAAAGTTCAGATTATCAATCTTCGCATTTTTCACAGCAGAGGTTACTTCATGCGCAGTTTGCAAAGTGTCTCAAATTTGTTTAGCATACTGACAGGATGAAATCCTATTATACTCATTAGGTCCAATCCGACAGATCAAGATCTTCTTGGCCTTTGCATTGTTCTGAATGGTTATCTTGTCTGCCGTATCCCACTCTTGCCGATCCTTAGGTGTTTAGGTTTTTCCATCTTCACCTGTCTTTGTAGGATTGGTTGGTCCATCTAGAATCACATTTCATACTTCAAAATTTTCACTTATTAGGTGGTCCACCATCCTATTTTTCCACAAACCACAATATTTTTCATTTAAGAGGGGTGGCCTGGTTTGAGACGTGCCTTCCTGAGCTATTGGTGGAGCAACCATAGGATCCTTTTCAATGAGTTATCCTTTATGAAAAGAACCTACTCTGATACCAACTAAAAGTAAATAGTGCTCCGCCTAACAAGAACCTGGTTCTTATATGAGGAAAAATAAGCTAATTTGCAATGTTGACACAATTATTTAAAGTGAAAAACCTCCTCAAACTCAAGGAGTAACAACCACCATCACTACAAGCTTCATTCAATGTTAGAATTACAAGTATAAAAGTTCAAATACTATAAAACTACTGCAACTCTCTAACAGCAATACCAGGAACAACTCACACAATTCACACACTGAACTCTCTCAAGAAGAACAAACTCTTCTTATTACAAAGCTCAGAACACAGAACTAGGATTTTTTTTTCTCTTCATAACTTAGACTCATATATTTGTTCTGCAACCAAACCCGTCAAGTACCAACCATAAATACTCTCTCCACTCGCAGTTGGCAAGAATCGGCTCTTGCCATAACAACCATGACTTACATAAAACATCAAGTACCAATTTATACTCGACCACATACAACTCCTGACTTATCACAATTCATTAAGTACTAGTTTGTCAATCATCAAAATAATAATACGAAGGCATATATTCCAAAAAAATACCAAACTTGATAACTCGACCTATCCTTATGAACTCGTTGTTCAATCTATAATTATATCATATCAATCTCATATTATTTTCCTCATTAAGGTTAATTCTTAGTCAATTTAGATTACCCATCCTTTGGCATAAGGTTTGACTCACAACTAGCATTATACGTCAACACTAATTTTGGATCCAAGTCCCACATACTAATGTTCGCCATATACGCTACAATCTACATTCATATAACATTTACCTGAGTATTATAATCAACTTTTGATTAAAATAAGAATATTAGTCTACTATATTTAATTTAATTAAGAAAAAGGGTCTAATTTTCTCACCCGATCAATACCCCTTTTATTGACAAAGGTAAAAACAACCGATCAATATCTTACTCACTCAAAAGGAATTGTTCTTATTCATGAAAATTTCTCATATCCTAATTAGAAAAATTAAAGATTAACTCAAAGTTTGAATTAACAGTGTTTGTGAAATATGTGTAAGCTACCAAAACACTTGTTGCCTCTTTTATAGTACTTCCGCTACAATTGGTTGCAACTTGCAATTCCAATGGCTGCTACATCTTCTTCTCCCTTTCCTAGTTCCGTGGAATTTTTTTTTCTTGGTTGCTGCTTGCAGCGTGGTTTTCCCCTTCTTTTTTTTGTAGTAAGGTTCTTTTCTTTGGCTAAAAAAATACCAATTTACCCTCTCTTTTAATTTTATTGCAACTTATTTACAGATGGGCTTCAACCCAATCTTCTCTTTTTTCCTTTTTCCTCTTGCATATTATTATTTAATCTGAGTTATTACATTTTTCTCATCTTAAAAAATTTTGTTCCTGAATTTTTAAAGAAGTGCATACCTGAGGATTGAAACAAGTGAGGATACTTGACTCGCATGTCATCCCCTTATTCCCAAGTAGCTTCTTCAATTGTGTGATTTCTCTGTAAGATTTTCACCGATGCAATTTCTTTTGACCTTAACCTTTTTACTGTCCTGTCAACAATGGCTACGGTTCCTCCTCATATGATAAGTTCTAATCGAGCTATATATATGTGGTCTTCAAGCACACAATAGGAGTCTGAAATACATTTTTGTAGCATAAATACATGAAATACTGGGTGTATCAAAGACATAATCAGGAGGAAGTGCCAAACGATACTACACTTCTCCTATCCAGTCAAGTATCTCAAATGATCCTATATATCTCAGATTTAATTTACCTCTTTTTATGAATCACATTTTACCTTTCATAAGAGAAACTCGCAGGAAAAATTTGTCTCTAAATATGAAAACTATATATATTCTCCTCTTATCTGCATAAGACTTCTGTCTGCTTTAAGCTATGAGTATCCTCTGTCTAATTAGCTGGACCTTCTCAATAGCTTCTTGTACCAAGTCTGGTCTCCATACCTTAGCCTCTCCAACTTCACACCACCCGATAGGAGAGAGACATTTCCTACTATACAAGGCTTCATATGGAGCCATCTGATACTATATAAGGCTTCATATGGAGCCATATATATGCTTGACTAAAAGTCTAAAAGCTATTGTTGTGTCATTCCCCGAGTCTATTTCCTGGAAGAGATATGATGCCTGAAACCACAAGTGTCTCTAAGATAACCCTAGGCATACATAGCTAAGCGCCACATATCATAATGTGAAAACAAGGGCTAACTTATTGAGAAAAATAATGTAACATGTACTCAAAGTTTAAACACGACATAGAAAGAACTGAGCCCGAAGAGGTAACATAAAACACAATCTATTTTGTTTGATAAGCCTCTAAAACTAAATAAAATTCTATACGGGACAAGGCCTCCAGCTAACTATAAAACAACTATCTAAAGAAAGAAGCATCCAACTGGACTAAGTCCCCAATGGAGGAGGACTAACTAACTACAGATATGTGAGACTGAGAGTATCTTGCCATGTGGCTGGAAGCGGTCACCTATATATACATCACATGAAAAATATAGGCAAAAGAGTATGCAGTCAGCATAGGAAAAGTACTGAGTATGTAGGAATACTATAATGAAGATAAGACAACACTTTCACTCAAAATAATGATAAGTACATAGACCCAACTATTTACATACGCATATGGATATATTCAACATATCTGTTAACCACGAGTAATTGAAATGCGAGAAAATCATAAGTGAAGAGTTATATACTTGCAAATCTAAAATCATTCTATCTGAAATTTTGGCTATCTAAAATCATGCAACAATTATATTGAGCAAACTATAAAATACAGTAAAAACTTATTAGGTGGGAGTTTCTTCTAACCGACATACACCATTGGATCTTATGATGTCCAATTTACAATCCCAATTGGAAGGGTACCCTATATCTTGCCAATGTATAAGACCTATCTATCTAAGGATCCTTAATCATGTCCCAGTAATTCTAGGCAATTTAATACCTACGGTGGCATATAGTTATGGAACTTGAGTTAGTTTAACTCTTGTTCTTTTGGTGCTGAATAGCCCTCTCAAAATATTTTTACATATCTACATAGCTCATCCTATCTATAAAATGGCTTATTTGTCTCATGTTGTTCATAAACCAAGTTGCTCTGAGCATTGCTCTATGTTCTATGTTCTAAGCCATATCTAGAACTTTTTTATTTCAAGTTCAAATCTATAAATCAAGTTTAACCTTTGGCTTAAAGCTTCTTCATGCAAGAATCCATATCGTATAAAACTAATTTGTTGTTGGACCTTTAGAATGCTAAAATCATGAATGGGAATTCAACCTTGTGGAAATCATATGTATAAGATCATGATAAGTACATGAGGCAATAAAGAAACCTTTTTAAGTTCAAAATATACATAATACTTTATCAAGTCTCACAAATATATAGAAAACATCATAAACTTAAGAAATCATGCATAAAATAAGTGAAATTGAGACTTGAGTTTACAATCCTAACTTGAAAGGTTTTGGACATGGGGATGAAAGGAGAACCCCATTGAACTCCTACATACCTCAAACTTTGAGAAGATCCTTAATTTAAAGGTTGGAGTTTTAAGATTTTAGTTCTTGAAGAATCTTGATTTACTTTTTTGAGAATCCTTGAATTGTAGGGTGAAATTTTATTAGAAATTCAAAATTGAGCATTAGAATTTATGAAAAAAGATTATAAAATTCATAGTATATTCATACGTTAACGTTTGAAGAGCAGTGAGAGAGAACATACTACATATAGGATTGATGGGAAGGAAAAATAAGGGAGAGAATATAAAAAAAAGGCTTTAAATGATTCTCGGAGCAACCGCCGGCGGTCAGGATCCAGGCCGCTCCAAGCCTCAGCGGTCCGTCAAAATTTAGACCAGGTTCCCAAAAGGGACATTATTTGTACGACCACTGGAAATTTTGGCGTTTTGATAATTGTTTCCCACGGCGGTCAAGCAAAAAACCAGCAGTCTGCTGCCAGAATTTCTAGTCCTGACACCTTTTATTGAAATAGTTATAACTTTTTACTCTAAATTCAAAATGAGGCAGAATTTATTGCGTTGGACAGAGGACTCAAAGATATTCAACTTGATGGGTTATAACACACATACATATTTATATTTTAGGAGTTATAATCGATTGAGTTTGACCATGATGAAACTTCTACGAAAACTAAGCCGGTAAGGGAGCTTTGAGCTCAACTTTGCCTTTGGGTTACTAAATACCTTAATTTACACCAAACACTCTTAATAATATTGGGGACATACCTTAACACTTATATTAAAGTAAGAAATCATTGGAATCAGGTCTAAGCATAAGATAGAATGGTTTAAACCATAGTTTAAAAGTTTGGGGTGTTACATGTTGTAGGCAAATTCAGCTAAAGGTAGGTAAGTATCCCAACTACCTCCAACCTCAAAAACACAAGCTCTCAGAATATCCTCTAGAATTTTTATATTACACTCAAATTATTCGTCTGTCTGCAGATGAAAAGCAGTACTAATATCAACTCGTGTACCCAAAGATTCTTGGAAAGATTTCTAAAAGCATTTGGTGACTTGTGAGACTCTTTCAGAGATGATGGACATTGGAACTCCATAAAGTCATATAATTCCATTCATAAATATCGTGCATATTTGTAATGACTCTTACGATCATTTCTGTATTTTAAGTATTTTCTTGCATTATAGAGTATTCCGATAGTTTCTCTAGGTCATTTATATCCTTCTGGGACCGATAGTCGGTACCCTGGAGGTTCAGTTGAAAGTTATCTCATTTTTTCTATTTTAGAGCCTAACTTTAGGTAAGATAATCGTTGAATTTAGTCAACATTCCTTCAAGAAAAGCTTATAATCAAATCCTGAAAGTCTCGTTAGCTTCAAAACATGGATTTTGGTAGATAGACCCTCAGTTTGGGTCGGTACAATTTTATCTCGTTTGACTGGATAATAATTTGTTAGAGTTGAAAATTTGACTTCGGCCAAATTTCGATGTTTGAATCCTTAGGTTCAAAATATGATGATTCCATCAGCTCTGAAATGCCGAATTTAGGTTAGGTGGGTCTTTACTTCGGTCCATCGAGTTGTTCGTTTAAATTCACTACCGTATCTAATTCAAAGCTCGAGTTGCGAGCTTTATTGTAAAAGCCGAAAAAACTTGAGAGTTTTAGTTTTTAATTAGTGCTTGATATCTTTTCTATTGAATAATATTTGGACAAGGAAATATTCATCTATGTTATTTTATTAAGAGTTTTATATTTTATTAGTATCTTAATGAAACAATAGGTATAGTTACGTTTAAAATTTAACATTTTACAAGGTAATTATTATTAGAAATAATTTTTTAGTAGTTATAATATATTTTAAAATTTATAATTGACCTATGCAGTATTCGAATGCTTATAATGGGATAAGCATATTATATATTTAAGAACAATGGAATATGTAAACAGCACTTATGTCTATATATATATATGTAATATGCACTGAAGGTGTCTGAATATACGAGAAGTACGAATTACTTAACCCAAAAACTCTGAAATCCCACCAATTCCCTGCAAACATGAATGGCTCCGTATTCATAGTTTAAGGATTGAGAAGCAAAAAAAGTGTCATTTCTCAAATTATAGAATCTTGTATATACTTGTTAGCAGCTCAATAACAGTATTGAAGAAGAGTGTTTGTTGTATGTGAAGATAAGAGATTATAGACAGACAAAAAGTAGCAGTGAGAAAATTATATTGAAGCCAAAGTAGGGCATAATGCAAAAATGAGATCTTATTGATTACCAAGCTTCAATATAGGAATTTGGTTAGGTTGCTGTGTTGTCCCATGTTTTTTTTCTTTTCAGAATTAATGTTGATGAACACCTTTACATTAATGAATACGACTATGTTTAGTACAACCCTCCCTATTGCTTTCTCAACGTAGTTTGCTTTATTACACTATTTTGGTTTCACGTCTACACTGTTTTGTAATCTTGATATCGCTTCAAAGTCGTCTACTAATATTTTTAAAAATTATACATAATTAATAATAAATTCTTCCTTTTGATAATGTATCGCATTTCTCTTTCACATTAAAAAAGTGGATGAAAAAAGACGTGAAAGCATGAACCAATGTCGAATAATAAGAAACTCTGGCTTCTATATGATATATATAGAGAGAGCTATTGAAATGTGTGAATTCAATTTCTTTGCAAACTTTTTGAGAGGAGGAAGCTGTTTATTTATTGTTTTTAACACGGTTATGTATTTTTCACTTGATTTTGTATTTTCTATCATAGGTTAAATATAAATATTTTTGAATCATGCATTATATATAAAAAAATAATTAATTTTAAATATAAATGTAATAATAATTTCTAAGCTACACAGCACGTGAAATTTTTTATAAAAGTGATTTAAATTTTTTGCCTTGAGACAAAATCGTCTTTCCTTATTTTTCTTAACTAAAATTATAAATATATATATATTCTAAAAATTTCCAAAAGAAAAACACGTTTTTCTAAAGCCCCTTTTTTTCGTTTTTGTAGTTTTTTTTTTTTTGGAAAAGTCTCCTTAAAATGTTCATTCAAATTTTTATCCTTTATTGAAAACTCAACAATAGAAAAAATTATCATTTATTATTTTTTTAGATTGAATTTTTTGTCTTTTATTAAAAGACTCTTATTACTTTTTTTCTTTGCTTATTGTTTAATTATTTTTATAATATTGATTATGAAAAAAATTTAAAATATGTTGTAAGAGAAAAAACATATGAAACTAATATTGAAAGAAAAACGTCGATGGTTTCCATAAAAAATAGAATAGTTGTTGAATAGCAACTTTATTTCTTAAAAATCAATATAAGAAAAATAATAAAAATTTAATGACCCATATTAGTTTTTATTTACCAAAATTTGTTTGGTGTTGGAGGAAAATTGGACCAATTGATAAAGGATACATAAGTATATCAATAAAATTTGATTAAATTAGAAAACTAACATGGTAAAAAGCACGCCATAACTACATTAAATAAGATTCAAGAAAATTGTCCCATTTGTCTCTTTTATACAAAGTAAAGGATTTCCTTTTGAATCCACTTTCTCTATTTTTAGTATAATTCACTTTCTCTATTTTAGTGTAATTTTCTTTGTCTACTTTTAATTTAATTTACCAACACATTATCAGCACGAGACTTTGCCGGTTCGAGCTAATATTATAACAGGTATAAAAAGTAGTATTATTATTTTATTATAATGTCTAATATTTGTAAACTAAAATTTGTTGCCCTGTATATATTGGGCAAAGACTACATATCATGGGTACTTGATGCCGAACTCCACTTTGATGCGATGGGTCTGGCAGACACCACCAAAAATAGAAATCAGGCATCGTTCAAGATCGAGCCAAGATGATAATTTTCTCCGTCACCATCTTGAGGAAGGTTTAAAAATGGAATATCTGATAGTTAAAGATCCCCTTAAACTGGGAATAATCTAAAAGATAGATACGACCATTTAAAGTTGGTCGTCCTTCCGTCGGCTCGTCATGAGTGACTGAATTTGAGGTTGCAAAATTTTAAAACTATAACTGAATATAATTATGTCATGTTTAGAATTATTTCGCAGCTAAAGTTATGCGGAGAGAATATCACTGATCGTGACATGCTTGAAAAGACATTCTCTATTTTTTTCAGCCTTGAATATGCTCCTGTAACAGCAATATCGAGGTATGGATTTCACAAAATATTCTGAACTAATCTCACACCGTCT